>JXSR01S009213.1:148804-168095 GCA_000969725.1 Ophiothrix spiculata
GCACTGTAGTCGTCAATGTTTACAAATTGGGTTAGCATACAACGTGATACTAGTTGCTGTGTTTGCCTCAAACCAAAATATATAATATTGAAGATCATTGCCTCCAGAAATGATGGTGCTACAAACATCTGGAAAGTAAATACATAATTACAACTATGACATACATGACTTCATGCTCAATGACCCAACAAAAATATCGCATTTACATCATGATTTCAATAGGCATGTATATCATTTTCATGACGGTGCAACTTGAAACCGAACTTGCATCACACAACTCTAAGGGAAAATGTCCATATGATGTATCAGATTCAGTAGTAAATATATACAAAACACAAGACATCATTTCTATGTCTTGTTTAGATTTGCCTTTTGCAAAGAACAGGTCTACATGTATAAGTGTCACGCTCAACACATTCTAGTATTGTTCTCTGTAGTAGAAACATTTATTTTCACAGGACCTACGGACCTGTTTTCACCCGTATGCCAACCGGCGTGTATAAAATGTTGCGTTGTTTAATAAAATTACATTTTTCATGAAAATCCTACATGAAAACAATATACATATTGACGTAAAATGTGAATTTATACATACCAAATATTTGCAATATTTGGTATATGACATTAAAAAATATAATATATGTTAAAGATTATTACCGTACTTATTTTTCAAATTTGATTACATTGTCGTTATTCTACAAGATTATTACTGAAAGATAATAAAAAAATGAAAAAATAAAATATCTTGTCTGTGTTTACAATTTAGAAAAAATATTACGGAGTTTAAATGTAATGCAATGCAATGTATAGCATTACACCTGAAACTAATGTTGCACCGTACTGGACATAGGAAATAATGACTATTCTGACCAAATTTCATTGATATAGCTTTTTTTCTTCTTGGTGATCATTAAAAGTTTCTGATACCCCCTCGTATATATACACTCTTATTGTGAAAGAGTGAAAACCACTCTAAAAGAGTGAAATTTTACTCCTAGAAAGAGCCATATGAGTGACCAATCTTTTAGAGTGAAGTTCACTCTCAAGGAAGAGTGATAGTAATTCACTCCAGGAAAGAGTGAACCGTTTATTATTATGAATAGTTCACTCTAAATGATCTGGGAGGGATAAGAATAAATCTTCAAAAGAATGAAAGTTCACTCAATGATCTAGTCGTTTTATTGTGCAAATATTTATCGGTGAGTAGATGCTAGATAATAAACTTGTCGGTGTAAGATTACTTAATACATCATTGCCAATGTATTAAGTAAGCTTACACCGACAAGTTCCATCGATCCAGTTTTTGCATGATTAGCGTCACTAGTTTAATTTCCTCTGAAATTCCTTTGTCTGTCACTCCTCCACAGTTCCAACTCAACCACCGTCATGTTGTACAGTGAGCGGTGACGATTTTTCGTAGTTACAACAGCGCGAGTATACACGTTCCTGATTCACTCCGTAAAAGAGCGGTGTTTTCGAGCCACTCTCCTACGAGTGAACGTCACTCTGGTACAAGAGTGAATTACCGCAAAGTATTTTCACTCTAAAAGAGCTAAAACGCACTCGATTAGAGTTAAAACAAATTCACTCAAAATTTCGAGTGATTTTTCACTCTTTCGCATTTAGAATGTTTGATGCGTATTATGTCTGTATTTTACCGCCAACAGCAACGGCTGTTTAACAATAAAAAATCATTTTGTCATATGTTAATAATCTGAAAAAAAAAAAAACATGTTAGTGTATCAACAAATACAAAACCGAAACATTATTTTTTCGAACAAACCTTTATTGTTAACTGCCCCCTTAAGAAGAAAGTCGTTGAATACAAAAGCGTTTTAAGAGACATATGGTATTATACATTCAGTAGGATACATCTTGCGCAAGTGTTTTTCTATCATGTTCTGTTTTAATATTCATAATTTAAAAACGAATCAAATAAGGAACATACAACAATGTATATTTGCTGGTATAGTCTACATAGGAAAAGTTCAAATAAATTATACAAAGTGCTGTGGTTTATTCATAGATTAATTTTGGTAGTGATTGTCAATATAGATACCATATGGATTGAAAGAAGACATACTTAATTTTTAATTAATAGTGTTATAGGAAAAATTGAAGCTAATTTTCAGTTAAAACTGCGACTGCGAAAAAAAGTATAATGGCATGTTTATAGTAAGAAGAGACCGTATATGCTTAGTTGTTAAAATTATTTCCTATAGAAATAAATGTTTAATATACTTCAAGTCGTTTTTCTTAAAATATCGTAACAATGCCGATAATGTGAAGATAAAGACATTCATATCTGCAGGACCGGCAGGAGCATGGATGCCAGTTAACACAGTAGAGTCACTTACTGTGCTTTAATTTTCATTGATATTCTAAATCCATTAAAAAGATGCATATAGAACAGTAAAACAGTTTGAACAGATATTTGACTTGTTCTCGCCCAGTGATGTCATCTTTTATGATACATAGTCTAGGATTGATGAAAACATGTTCTATGACCCTTAAATATTGGCGTGATTTTGTTAAAGAAAGTAGTGTTTTACTTTATTTGTGTTTTTAGTTGGATCTAAGCAGAGTAAACCCCACCTAAAAGCATTAACTGAGTTATTTTATTATCATAATGACCTTTAAAAATGGGATTTGGGTACGCTGTTTTTGTGCTTTCATGATATGGGAAAAAATATGTCAGCTTGCATGGTCGTTTGATAAAACTATTTATCCGAAATTGAAACTGAACTCAGTTGCAAACATTGTCGACAGGTAAACTTTCTTAAGCCTCTGATATATTCGATAACATGAAGTAGTGACAATGTTCGTCATTGCTGAGAATACACAAACATTTGAGCCACCTAACCTTGAAAACAAATCGACGTTATGCCAAAGGGATGATTGTTCCTCGAACTTTCATATCATGTCTGTTATTTTAAACGGCTGTTTTAAAAGCTTATATTTCACGGTATGTATATACATTTTCTTAAAAGAAATAATTCTACAATTATTGACTAGAACTGACATACAAGCTACTGATCCTTCTCCACGTTAGGTATACTTGTTTAATATTTGTTGTAAATATATACAGGAACAGCTTACTCTGAGTGTTTTTGATCTAATTCAAATCAATTTAAAAAGGATTTGCAACAGAATCCTTGGTTAGACGAGAATTAAACACGATTGTAACATACAGTTTTGACGGGATGGGAGTTTTAATTTATCATTATACCTTTATTATTGATAGTAAGTCAGTCATGTTATTATCGATTTCTTTTTGAACTTTCAAAACACTCATCAAATTTGTATCACTTTATAACGACTTTAGATAGAAAGAGACTGTTCTAAATTGTATGGTTTTGACCAGAATAAATGTTTGAATCACAACTTTACCTCTCACATTTGACGTCTAAGAAAGGGATCCTGTTGCAGCTGTAAAATTTTGCAATCGGAAAAATTGTATTTGATAAGCAGCGACATTGCAAATAATTATTGAAAAAAATATCAAGCATAAAGAGTAATAAATACTGGTAAAATCCACCTCATTAAAAGGTGCAGAGAATTAATAAAAGCATTTTTGGTTTATTCATAAAACGATTTCAATCTTGATTGTTCTTATATCGCCATAATATATGGATTGAGAGAAGACATACCTATTAGTTAAATATACGTGACTGGAAGTCGATCAGTCAAAACTGCAAATGCAAATGAACACATGATGCTGTGGTTTATTCATAGATTAATTTTGGTAGTGATTGTCAATATAGATACCATATGGATTGAAAGAAGACATACTTAATTTTTAATTAATAGTGTTATAGGAAAAATTGAAGCTAATTTTCAGTTAAAACTGCGACTGCGAAATCTATGTTCAGTTTGATTTTATTTCCTAAGGTCAATTGCATGATCAATGACCATCAATAAAATGACCAAAGAACGTTATTGTCTTATTTTGCTTACTGTCGAATAGAATTTTAAAGCAAAACACATCTGCCTTTCTGTTACATTTCAAATGATCTTTAAAATGCCATATGTTCTTTTATCTTTATCACCTCCTACAGCACTATTTTAAAGAAACCAAACACACAAGGCGTTATGGAATTAAAGCTCTGATAATTATTTATGCGTTTTGCAAGAACCAATAAATGGAAAGGAAGTAGAGACATCTGAGATAATTATTAAGATACAGATAACCGGAAAGTGAATTTCTTTGCCAACATCTTGATATATTTTCTCATATACAAATACTGACAAATAACGAAGCAGCAGATTTTAAGTGGATATATTTTCCTTAGCACACTCTCTGCTTAGGTGTAGTAATCGTATTCAGTGAAGTTTGCTTAGCTGAGAAAATCTGCTACCATGCGCAATCCACACAATCTGTACTGCGCATGGATAAAAACTGAAGATTTAATCAGAGAACGGGTGTTGTTATCCGAGTGATGGAATTGGCTCTGAGTTGGAGTTGGGTTTGACTACGCGACTGAATCAACAGAGCTATCAGTTCATGTTTCAGAACAAGTTATTTTAAAAGAGTAAAGAGACACGGAGTGATGTGTTGACTGAAAGACAAGTTTGTTAACAAGCGTTTAACGTTTAAACAACGTGTGTTTATTTCACTTGTTGTAAATACAACAGATTTCCAGCGATGCAATATACGTGGAGATAATGCAGTTACCATGTTTGCTTATTTTCGATTTGGTCAGAACACAAGGACCCAAGTAAAAAGGTATTTTTGTCTATTATACTCAGAGTGTCATTCAACACAGATAGCAATGAGCGATGGATAACTACGACAAAAATGACGATTACGTGACAGTAGTGGACGACAATTACAATGATCTTTATTCTTCGTATGACTATTATGGCCCGCATGTATATAACTCAAGTCTAGCAAGTCACCTCACCTCCCATGCCAGGATATTATGGAGTCTTTTGGCGGGAACTATCATGTTAATGGCTGCTACAGGCAATTTGATTGTCATATGGATAGTTGTGGCAAATCCTCGAATGAGAACTGTCACAAACTATTTTTTACTAAATTTAGCCGTTTCGGATTCTATTACATCAACTTTAAGTATGCCATTTATATTTAGTTATATAGCAACGGACCATTTTCGAATGGGCATGGTAATGTGCAAACTTAGTTTCTTCTTCGGAAATGTATCATCTTGTGCTAGTATTTTATCACTAGTTGCTATAACAATAGACCGCTACAGGGCTATTATACACCCCTTAATGCCTCGCCTTACAAAAACTGTAGTTGGATCTATGATGGTGTTCGTATGGACTGCTAGCTGCCTCATTGCATCACCTTACTTATTTTATAATAAACTATTAACATTTGTTTATACTAATCAAGTTAAAATCAAGTGCATGCCATTTTGGCCGGATGGTGGATACGGGAGTAAATATGGTTTTTGGTAAGTATTTATTTTCCATAATAAACTTTAACAATTCAAAATAATTCCTTTATATCTATCATCTATATTTTGCGGCTAAAACGTAGTACACATGTATCTTATTTTAAAATAATCTGGAATAAAAAGGTTACCAACTTTTTCAATCTCAATGTTTGATTTAGCTCTGTTAAAAACATTTTGTAATGTCTTATCGGTTATTTTAACAACGTAATGACATACACAAAAGCATAATTTGCCTGACAATACATATCTTTGTGATAAAGCAAGTAACTATTGTCATAATGTTCATTTCTCATGGTCCAAGATCAATATAATTATCGGCTAATCAGTAAATGCACAACGAAATACCTGTAAGCTGCCGTGATACTCATCTGTGTCGTTCAACTAAAATGAAGAGGATTTTTCACATATCTAACATTTTTGACAAAAAAATATGCAAATATACACATAATATGTAAAAACGACATGTTAGAAAACATACTAATAACATGTTCTAACAGCATCGATAAATCATTGTGAAAATGAAAAGAAAACAAATAAGTCAACAACATTTTGATATTTCTGTCCTCGATTTCTGGTCAAACGTCTTTTGTAGGTAGATATTAATGTATTGTGAAACAACATAAAACAATTGAGGGCAAACAAAGTGAAACGCAGTGTGTGCAATAATCAGATAATAAACTATATATGTCAACTATTTTGATTGCATGTGAAGGTTTTCCTTACAAACACTCCCATGCTCCAAGGTTTTATGTTTATAAATTAATGAAACTGATACTATTTTGTACGAAAATAATCTTTAATTGCTTAATTATTTATCCAATAATCTTTTAACAATTATGAGGATTCGTGTACTCAAGGGTTTTTTCCCCTTTGGAGGAGGGAATATTATATACATTCCCTAAAAACAATGAGGTTATTTTCTACGTTAAATTAAAAGATAATAATGCAGAATAGTATGCACGATGATGATAAATATATAAAATATATTTGCTGGTCAAAATGAAAAATATATAAAATAATTATATTTGCTGGTAAATAATTTCAACTGGCATTTTTGCCCAGGTGATGTATATAATACATTACTATAATTTGCGTCATAAAATCTGTTGTAATATCATTAAACCTGTCGTGTTTCAGATTTCGTTATGCGAGTGCAAGAAAGTCGTATCTGCAAAACAGTGTCAGCTTTTCATAAATGTGGTTTGCAGCTATTGAAATGGTTCTTCAGGTGTCCTTCACTGGCTCTTGAAATTTTTCTTCACGTGATCGTCACGTTAATAACCATTTCAACAGCCATTCATAAATAGGAGAGAAAATTGAGGGTTTTCGAAAATCAAGTGACAAAGTGATAAATAATAATTGGAGTACACCAACAGTAGCGAAATTTTTGTTTGCTGATGTTTTGGTTAACTTTTTGCAAATACTTTAACATATGACCAAAATACATTTAGTTATATAGCTGTGAGTAAGGAAATTCGTTTCCCATACTGAGCAAAGAGAATATCCCAGATCTTCCTTGAGGTTTTTCAGTATATGTTTTTGCTAATTGCTAACTTGCACCAGAAGTGTCTATAGGTAGGGAATATTAATACTACTACAGGAAAATTTGAATTTGAAAATAACGTGCTCGTTTGCCTTCTGAAGATCAGACATAGGGACATTCAAAGTAAAAGTTTGCAGAAAAAACGGGAGACTATTTTTTAGTGCAAATTTCGATTGATGCCCGTTCTAAATTGCGTAAAGGCAGCTAAAGGTGTTTTTTTAACGTCAAAAAGGGGGTCATGATAGTAAAAACATAGATCCAATAAACTCTTTTAGTACTTTGAATGCAGCCCGCGAAAAATGTCAGAACTCTTTTTTGGCCCGCGGTAGTAAAAAGGTTGCCCACCACTGAGCTAAATATCATTCCATAACAGTTGATATCAGTTAAAACCGTGGTCTTGCTAAACACCTTTACGGGCCATGAAGTTTAAATATCAAGACGAAATACTAGTTTACGCTCATATTACAATAAATATTCTGTTCAAACCATAAATATTGCAAATAAGGCATCGTTTTACTTATTTACCTGATTTAAGAAGTCAATAAAAAGAAATCAACCATTACATTTATTTCTTTTTTTTTTTTTGCTCTGGAGACATGATTTTGAAACTGCACAGAGTGATATTATTGTAAAATTAGTGAGGCTCATAATGTTTAAATAGAATGTCACAGTAGTAAACCAACTAAAAACTCAATTATTGATGTTATTGATATCTCCCAAATAGAAACAAATTATTGCTTGGAATTATGGCAACCAAATGTAATGACCATTGTCTAATATTTTAGGAACATAATTATTACAAAAACTATAGACAATCTTAAGTGGACTATTTATATGATAAACAAGTTACAGTCGGAATCATTCTTATTCAAAATTATCTATCTGTATCTGCAATTTGACAAATTGCAAATATAATACACGATATACACTAATATACGAGTGAACTTATCAGTAATCACAAACGAAGAGAAACGAAAGCCATTATTGTTGCTCTAGTTATGAGGTATTTCGCATTAAATTCCCTGATGGTCTTGTTGAGGCGTATGTATCTTTCTTTGCTACAAAGGTCATACCTTTTAATGTGGGAACCCCCAAAAGGGGGATTTGTTACACATTTTACGCATTAAATGTTGTCACATTTTCTCAATAGTTAAATGAATTGTCATAATTTTTGTATGATTCTGTAGGTAAATTATTATTCTTTCAGGACATTCATAATACAATTCAAATAAAGGGGCTAATAGCTTGTTAAACCCTATTAGGTAGGGATAGAGGCGAGTGCGGTTGTGGTATCATGAAATTTGTACTTTAAATGTTTTGGCAATATATTGGTTATCAAAACCGAGTTGGACTTTAACCCATATTAAATGGGTTATTAACCCTAATAAAAGTTAAAGTTAATTAGCTAATTTAGGGAGAGGCGAAAGCGGTATCGATGTGATTGGTATAAATGAGGTATGTACATTGTGCAAATTTGTCACAACTTTTCAATAATCCAATAAAACGTCATAATTTAGGTTTGACTTTAAACTAATTTTTAGTCTGTAAAATAATTGAAGAATGATATCAACTCTAATAAACTATTACTAGGATGGAGTGAAGTATGGATGACGTGGGCGAGATGTAATGCAAATGGCCCTCACCTTAAAAAACGTGACCCAGCGGAAAATGTAGCAGAGACAGCTGTATTTTATTTGAAGTAAGCGGATAACGGTTCACCAACCGACCATAGGTAATAAAGTGTCACATAGGATATCTAAAACATAATTTAGATTTTACCTGTGATATTTATCAAATAGATAATAACATGCTTCATATATCTTATGATTATGCAAACCGCAATACCAATTCAAAAGCTTTTATCGGGCAGTAAAATAACACGATATATAAAAACTAATTGAGAGTAACAAATTTATATAAACACAGCTTGATAAAACCAACATCTTGGAATTAATACTCATTGCCATTTATTAAACAGGTGACAAATTGAATTGCGTATAGTTTTCTAGAATGTTATGATCATTCTATATATCAACCATCTTAAATGTATATAAAATGTTCCTTTTAAATTTGATCTGCTAATAAAAACATGAATAATGCTACTTATATTGTGGTGAAGATATAAACAAACAATACAAATATGATTATTTGAAGCTAACCTTTATATCACGTTCTTAGTATTATTAAATGGAAATACTAATGAATCATATCAAATGCCGTAGCCAATTTTCTCCCTCTTATACAAATTAACTAAACCTCTTTTTCATATAACCTGTTCAGAATTTGATTTAATCATCTTGGTGTGGTCACGATCTGATGTTATGCAAGGTTGTGTCCAATTAGTGTTCCATCTAAGAACTGAGTATATCAATCGTACAAGTTAATTAGTCTTCAAGATATGCGATACTTTTGAACTTTTATATTATTATCTAACATGAAGCAGCAAGCTGTCTTTATATTGAACACGTAATTGTACCCTTGTCTTCACTTTGAAATCTATGCATCACTTGAAACTTGATTACGTTTCTGGTAATAACATATAGTCAGGGTTCATTTTAAGTTGTTAAATGTACAAATGTAGAACAAGGTTGATTGTATGTGCAAGTTTGAATTATACACTCAAAATAATGATATACGATACAAGGCTATACAATACAATACATCACAATAAAATACAACACAATATAATATAATACAATACAAGAAAAAAGGATGCAAAGCGCAGAGAACAGATGCATAAACATTACAATTGATAGATTCGAAAGAAAATCTAAATCATACTTAAAACAACTTATGATATGAAAACAAAAAGAATACATACTGATGTAATGAAAATTGACAACAGACATTCTATAAAAATAAATGGCTTTTCATCTGCATGTTTTACGTGTATCATTAGATGAATCAAGACATTTTAATTACATTAATATTTATCTAACTTTTTGTCCGTACAATATTGTGTACATGGTACAATCACTTCGCCAAATTAACCGATATTCATGAAAGGTATAGCATGTATAATATAAATCCATGATAGATAATATTCTTATAATCAGAGAAAATATATTTAGATGCAATTTTACTTTTTTCTTTTCAAATGAATAGTTTTCTTTTAATCAATTGATGTTATGAAAATCAAGTTGTAACAGAGACAATAATACAAGAATAAAGGTACACTTTGTATCACATTGTTATTTATTTATATAGACAGTAAATTTCTGTAGCTACAAAATACACTCTGTTTCATGATCTACAAGCAAAGATATGGCAATAAAGTGACCTTACCTTCAAACCGTCTGGGCCAGTCCATCCGATTCATAATACTGGTAGCACAATAATGGCACATAATGCCCAAAAATCAGCCATACGATATTCAACATCATAACGAGGCTGATTTTAGTAACAAAGACATCTTCTTCTTATTGATGACCTTGCAAAAGGATTATTGCATAAGTTTTTGCATTCCAGTTTCGACCAAAGATATCGAGTCTTTCATGCAATTGTTTATGCTTACTTTAGGATATGAGCAATATGTTAACTATTAAGTATTATCATAAAATTATTTATGAATTATTGTTATCATATGAACAAATAACAACATAAAAAAATTAGTTAAGATAAAATGTGCCTACGTCTTTTATCATCTCGCTGCATTTTAATCCTCATCGCATCATGCAAAACTGTTTGTACTGAAATAATGGTGAAATCCGCAAAGGTGGTTTTCACCGGTCTTTACTTAAATGGACGTAACTTTTGACCCGCACCATTAAAGTGAGTTGCTTCTTGCAGTCAATTAAATATCCTTTCAAATAAGGAAAAGTTTGTGACTTCAATGTTTTTATTTTCCTCATGATACCGCTAGCAAAAATGCATAATTTTCCTGTTACAATCTGTACATTATGTTCTGATGTTAACACCATTATTGAAATGACCAGTTTAATGATGAAAATATACATCGAAAATGAGAAGGTGAAAAAGGTGCAGTATTTGTAATAAAAAGTCAATTAACCCTAACCATACATTTAATCCACAGGCAAAATCACTTTAATATTTTATCCTGTTTGCCATACTTGTGATTAAAGAGACTAGCCTAGATTCCAATTATAATTAAACACTTATGAAAATGCTCTAAATAAAGCTTAGAAGTGTAGTAAATCAAAAAAAGGACAAACAATTACACAGAAATGGCTCCAATTGAGACATAATTAATTTACAATATATCATTATTGGATGGTGGTGTGACTATCCTGTGTTTTCCAAATCCTTATTTTGTACCTCAGATGAATTTACCAGATAAACGATCAAACAAAGGTCCTGTAGATGATTCAATACATATTAAAAATAAACAATTTTATCAGGTATAATTTGTTTACCCAAAACAGGCGTAGAAACACGATCTTTTTTAAATTTGAAACTAGAAACACTGTTTTCACCAACAATTTATGTTGGTAAACAATTTCAATTTTCTGACGGTCTGCCTTCCATAGCCTGTGCTGCTTGATATCGGTGATATCTTTTTGTAATATGTGACCGTCCATCCCAAACCAGCCTTAAATGCCGCCTTTTAACATTGTATACATATTTGCAAAGACCATGCTTAAAGGTGCGTTTACACTATGACGACCTGTGGGTAACGACAAGCAATATAGACCTTTAATTTTACGCCCGTCGTCGTTAGTTAAAGTCAATTAACGTTCACACAAGCTGCAAGCCACACACACTATCGGTAATATCAGTCGTTTTCAGTAACATTTTTAGTTGCAAATACGTTACCTTCCGTCAAAGTGTTAACGCACCGTTATGGTGCATTTACACTATGACGCCCTATCTTCGACGTAAGGTAACGTATATGCAACTGAAACTTGTAATTGAAAACGACTGATAAGTACGATAGTGTGCGTGGTTAGCGGTTTGTGTGAGCGTTAACTGACTTTAACCATCGATAACGGGCGGAAAATTCAAAACTGCAGTCCGCAGGTCTCCGTTACTTGTCGTTACCTTTAAGTCGCCACAGTGTAAAGGTACCTTTAAGAATTAAAATGCCACCTAAATAAACATCACACGATTTCCAGAAGTTAAGTTATGGTCCGTCAAAGGTTGTCAGGTAGTAAAACGTATAACTGAGATAGACGTGTTCAAGGATTAGTAAGCCCTATATTATCTGTTGATTGTCTTAAACACATGCAGATTTATTTCACATTTCATATCAGTTTCTTGAAATGAAATTTTGCTGGTATTTTGTAGTAAACACAAGGGTTGTGAATCTGCCAAAAAATCGATTTCGCCAAATTACGACCTTGACATGTATTTTCACCTGTAGTGAAAAATGAAGTTTCTGGCATTTACGGCTTATACGGGCTGGACAGACACATATGGTACATCAAAACAAATTAAGATTTGAAAACAGATAATCTTTTAAGATTTAATCTTTAGGAGGCATTTATTTTTGACTTTGGTTAGAAAAACGGATAAATTCGATTCGTTGATAACACTTTACATATACATTGTACAATACATTGCATGTTAATTTACATGTATACTATGTCGGTACACCACCTTTTATAGCAAACAAGCCCATATCATCAAAAATTTCAAAAAACCGAAATAAATGCATTACAACATCAGCAATTTCTCTTAATTATTCGAGCATTAAACATTTTACCTACAATAATCCTAGAATGCACGACCAAAAAGGAAAAACATTCTAGAGGACCATTTGATTACTTCCCTTTATTTCAAATAATCAAACGGTTGCAATATTAGTAATTTATGAATACTCTATATTTCATTTCGACATCAATAGTGCAACACAAACTCAAAAACGAATCTATCGAATTTCATTATCATTCTAGCATGATAAACAGATAAAAAAAATAATGTCCTTATATCGTATTCAGGAAATGTATTCGTTTAATTAAGCAACATATTTTTCTAGTTTTCAGAGCAGGTGCATTTTTGACGCGTGAAACAAACGATCAGCTTATGCTTGCTGCCTCAACAAGTCTAATAAGTATCCAAAACTAAAGCAAGATACCCGTGACATTTAATTAACGTTACTTCTACCATATGTTATCGTGTCTGTGCATTAAGTCAAACAGATACTGCACAGTATTTATCATGTTTATTGTCTAATGAAACCCTTCCAATATTAGAGTCAATTTCAATTCACCACTTGTTCAACATCCTTATCAAGAAAGTAATGCAGTGTTATATTTGATTTGCAGTGCACATTCAAACCAAGCCAATAATTTTAATTGCAATAGTCAATTTCGTTAAACTGTGAAAAAAAAATGGGAATTGAACAAGAAGAACAGAACATGAACATGACTGTTTTTGCCAAATATCGCAAGCACCTTGAAATGGATTATTCTGTCAGATCGTGAAGAAAACTGAAATTGGTCTTTTCATCTTTTTCCAACTCATCTTGAGCATGTTCCTCTAGAACAGTGGTAGGCAACCTTTTTACTACTGCGGGCCAAAAATGTGATATTTTTCGCGACCCGCACCAAAAGTAGCACTATAGAATTATATGCAAACTCAAGGCGTACATAAACACATATTCAGAAAAACTTCGAAGGAGACTTGGAACATAGAGCTATGGTTACTTCCTCACCCACCGTCAACCAAATCAACTTTGTTTAAGTTCCTTGAATTTCCGTAAAAAGACGATAAAAGTCCTGTTAGTTATGAGCGAAGTTGGAAAAATCTGGGCAAAGTTGGAACTTTCCATACCTCCAGACGTGTTTTTTGAAGTATAATCCATACTAGAAAACTAGCCAATAGTGTCACAAAGCTAGCAAAAAAAATATTATTTTAGTTCAAAAACGTGATTTCATTTTTCATAAGAAATAATATTTCGACAAAAAACATATTTCAAAGAGTTAGAATTCACTCGATTGTCGCCATCAAAAAATATTTATGTTTAAAACTGTGATCAAGATGTATGTACACATACGAAGTGTTCGTTTTACTCAAGGAAACAATCGGAAGGCCACAAACTCATCGGGTGTCGCCAACAAACTTCGCCAGACCCAGAAAATATTGCAAGGTTTGTCAACAGATGACGTGTAATGTATTTGCTGTTTGAATATCACTGTGTGCGTTTAAAAATGGTTATTTTGTCCCATTCAACCGCGGGATTCGAATTGGCGACCTATCGCATCGTAATTTAAAGTCAAGCAATACCAAGCAACAGGGCGCAGCCCGGCAGTGACTTAACGAGGATGGTGTATTATATACTTTTCCAAACAATGTATTCACCGCATTTTGATGATATGGCGTGTTAAGCATACTGTATACATTCTTATGCACATTCAAAAACAGAGTTTTAATATGTAACTGCATATGTTGGAAAACTTTGTTGAATAACGGATACACGGTGATAACGAGCATTGCATAATTAACTACATAGGTACATATCGAAAAGTGTGTGTGGTGTGTTTGTATATACACTATGGCAGTGGTGGGCAGCCTACGGCCCGCGAGCTCTTTTTGTGCGGCCCACCAAGCCCACAAAGAAAAAAAAATAATGTGTACAATTTGGAAAAGTATGCTGCAAAATAAAAAGTCATATTGCGCATGGAATAAACTTGTCATATCAGCAATGGTGAGAAATATGGTATTCTTCCAAAGTTGAACAAAATTGCTTTTATACTGTATAAATACATAACAATTGTTTTTTTCTTTAACCATTCTAAAAGCTTATGCTTCGCATTTCCGAAAACGTCAATGAACCGCACTCGATCAAAGGTTGTCAGGGAGTAAAATGTATAATTGAGATAATTTTATTTATAACATTTGGTGAAAACACCAGGCAAAACCCAATATTGAAAGAACAATAAATTGAAGGGATGCCCTAAAAATAAAAAAAAACATTACATAAGGAAAAAATATGAAACATGCCAAGACTAAATTAGAAAAGGGGGAAGAAAAAAAACCCCTAGAGAAGATGGTCCTGAACAGCCACTTTGAAGGCCTGAGACAATGGTTTCAGGTAGGTAGTTCCAAAGTGATGGAGCATAAGAGTAGAAGGATCTCTGAGAAAGAGTCAGACGACGGAAAGGAATGTTCACAGCACATGAGTTCAGATGACGTAGACCAGGACGGGAGTGAGGCTGGAATGGATTTGGCGAGGCACATATGTTATGAAAGATCTTAAAAAGCTGGCACAGAGAAGCAATATCACGACGTTTGGATAGAAGCGGAAGATCAGAGTTCAAGAGGAGGTCATCATGGGATAATTTCCATTGCTGAAGAATTACACGAGAGGCAAATCGCTGAGTGGATTCAATACGATTGGTTAGGGTTTTGTTGAGAGTATGCCATGTTGAACAACCATATTCAAGAATTGGACGGACAAAAGCCAAGTACAAAGTGCGGCGAGTATTGATGGGAGCGGACTGGAAGGACCGATGGATGAAGCCAATTGTTTTGGGAGCTTTTTTGCAAATAGAGTCAATATGAAGATTCCAGGAGAGATTGTCAGTCAGCAAGATGCCAAGAAATTTAGCAGAGGAGACACGTTCAATGACTTGGTTATCGAGAGAGAATGATGCATCTGGAAAAGGATCCTTCTTGGTGGAAATGACCATAAACTTGGTTTTAGAAACATTAGCAGTAAGATGATTATTGCAGAACCATTGATGGATAGAGTTAATGTCAGATTGAAAGTCAGTGAGATCGGAAGCAGCTTCTATGGGTTTGAAAAGGGTGGTGTCATCAGCATAGAGAACCAAAGAACTATTTGAAGAGAAAGATGTGAGACAGAGATCATTAACATAAATGAGAAAAAGAAGAGGCCCCAGGACAGAGCCCTGGGGAACACCAGAAAGGACGGGGACAGGAAGAGAATCAGTACCATGAACAGCAACAAGCTGGGTCCTGCAAGAAAGGTAAGATTTGAACCAACACAATAAAGGACCGTTGATACCAACAGCACTAAGTTTGTGGAGAAGGGGCCCGTGGGGGACACGGTCGAAAGCCTTTGACAGATCGAAGAGGGCCATGGTAATACTTCTTCGGTGTTCTAGGTGATCATACCATTCATGGAGGGCTGTTGTGAGAGCATCAGTAATAGAAGACTTGGGAAGGAAACCAAACTGCCTCTTAGTGAGAATGTTATTGAAATTCAGATGATGCAGAACATGACTATGAATGACTTTTTCGATAAGCTTACTACAGATTGGCTGTAAAGAGATGGGTCTGTTATTAGAAGCAGAGTGAGGGTCACCAGATTTAAAGACAGGTATCACTCTAGAAAGCTTCCAAGCATCAGGAATGCACCCAGTAGATAAGCTTATGTTGAACAGGTCAGACAGAATTGAAGACACAATAGTAGCAGTCCGTTTAAGCATGAGGCTGGTAATACGATCAAAGAAAATGCGATCAAAGATCAGTAGGCCCTATACTTTCTTTTGATGGATGGTCACATATATCATGATGGTGTATTTTAAGCTATTTTATCCATTTTTGGAGGAACACATATTGTTTCTATGCAATATAGTATATGCAATTATTTTCGCACAATGAGGATTCGTGTACTCACGGGGTTTTCCCCCTTTGGAGGAGGGAATATTATATACATTCCCTAAAAACAATTAGAAGGTTATTTTCTACGTTAAAATAAAAGAATAATGCAGAATAGTATGCATGATGATGAAAAATATATAAAATATATTTGCTGGTAAAAAATGAAAATATAAAAAATATATTTGCTGGTAAATAATTTCAACTGGCATTTTGCCAAGGTGATTTAATACATTACTATAATTTGCGTCATAAAATCTGTTGTAATATCTTAAAACCTGTCGTGTTTCAGATTTCGTTAAGATAGTGCAAGAAAGTCGTCATATGAGCAAAACAGTTTCAGTTTCATAAATGTGGTTTGCACTTATTGAAATGGTTCTTCAGGTGTCCTTCCCTGGCTCTTGAAATTGTTCTTCAGGTGATCGTCACGTTAATAACCATTTCAATAGCCATTCATAAATGGGAAAGACAATTCGAGGATTTTCGCAATCAAGTGACAAAGTTATAAATATATAATAATTGGAGTACACCAACAGTAGCGAAATTTTTGTTGGCTGATGTTTTGGTGAATTATTTGCAAATACTTTAACCTATGACTAAAATACATTTATATAGCTGTGAGTAAGGAAATTCGTTTCCAATACTGAGCAAAGAGAATGTCCCAGGTCTTCCTTGATGTTTTTCAGAATATGTTTTTGCTAATTGCTATCTTGCACCAGAAGTGTCTATAGGTAGGGAAAATTGATACTACTCGAGGAAATTTGAATTTGACAATGACGTACTAGTTTGCCTTCTGGAGATCAAACATAGGGACTTTCAAAGTAAAATTTTGCAGAAAAATCGGGAGACTATTTTTGGTGCAAATTTCGATTGATGCACCTTTGAAAATGCGTAAAGGCAGCTAAAGGGTTTATTAACGTCAAAAAGGGGGTCATGATAGTAGAAACATAAATCAAATAAACTCTTTTAGTACCTTGGATGCGGCCCGCGAAAAATGTCAGAACTCTTTGTTGGCCCGCGGTAGTAAAAAGGTTGCCCCACCACTGCACTATGGGAATTTCGCGCAGAAAATATACGCTGAATTGTTTTACACTCTGAAACCTCTCTTAAAGTTGAAATACAAAGGAAAAAAGGCACTCTGGAAAATTGTTCAGTTATTTTTCTGCGTGATTTTCAGAGATTCTTTTGTACGTTATAACATTTTGTATAATGAGCATCGGTTGAGGATAAGTCCATCCCACATTTCTATAATTTCCACAACCGATCTCTGAAAATCACGCCGAAAAATAACTTTAACATTTTCAGAGTGCTATCTTTGTATTTCAAATTTAAGAGAGCTTTCAGAGTGCAAAAATAAAAATTCTGCGTATATTTTCAGCGCAAATTCCCGTAGTGATAATAGTCAATGGAAGATCAAATATCAGAGGAAGTATGGATTATTTATATTGGAAACATATGAAACTTTTAAAAAAATGTATTGTTTGATATGATAATTAGGTGTTTTGCCTAGTCTGCAAACAGTTTTGACCGCAAGTGTACAACTTCTGTAGAATCTCACTAAAAGTGTAATAAAATAATGGTCCAAATGTGCACCTGGGGAATGCTGTACTTAAGTTGTACCCGGGTTTTTTTTCCATGGGCAGTTTACATTATTTGTTTGAACATCAATTCAAAGGGTGCTACATTGTTTACCAAATGTCTGTAAGAATAACCCTTGTCTAATGGGGGGGGGGGGGAACGGAACCCCCTATGAACTATGTTTAGCTATCAATAGATAGGGATAGATAGGTATGGTCCTCCCCTATCCAACGATACCAGATCACAAAAATCAGCCAATGCGTTGCGTAATTATGACGTCATAAATGTCTTTCATGTTAAGAATCGGAATTTTGCAAAAATGGCCACTCAAATCGAAAATTTGCTATAACAATTCTAAATGACGTAATTTCATTAGATTTTTTGCTAATGAAGAAGGAACATGATAATTCTAGCTTGTCCAGCAAGTTTCAGCTTCATAGCATGCATATATTTTTCAAAATGGCGACATAAAATGTCCGGGGCTTCACCAACTTTGACGGCCTACCCTAACCCCATCTTAGGTGGTATCCACCTAATTTTTTCATCAAAATGACCACAAACGATGTAAAAAAGATTACCCAAATGCCTGAGGTCGGTTGCTTTTGCGATTTTATGCAACGGGGAAAAAACTTAATGGGGGGGGGTGCAACACCCTGGGTAGAGGAGGGTTAATATGATATTATCGTTTGTTATCTTTGCATTTCGAGATAATAACATGATTGACACATCTGACGGAAGGGACGGGTAAATACCGCCCTCAAGACACCCCCCCCCCTATCAAGCCTTCTCTTCCGCTCCCCAAGATGCTCTTTTCAAGATTATTTCAGTTCCAAAGACCCCTAATCAAAGAAAATTACTCAAAAGTGTGTTTTCTTATGTTGTTAACCTAATTTTGAGCGATTTTCAGCTCAAATAGTCGTATTTTTTTGGAGGAAAGCAGTCATTGTGACCTCAATTCGGGGGAAAAAATAAGTTCCATAGACACTATTTTTGACCAAAAATCCGTTCCGCAAGACCCTATGATGGATATGAATTGCGGGTAAGAAAAATACATACTTCATAAGATCGTCATCTACATAGTTTTCTAGAATTTATATGAAGAACCTTCTATTTACATTAAACACAAAGTTCAATTGGTTGACTTTGTTTGAAAGTTAGAACAAACATAAAGTGCTTGAAATATAATATAATGTAAACATAGATCCAATAATAATAACAACGA
>JXSR01S009213.1:174249-184981 GCA_000969725.1 Ophiothrix spiculata
TATATATAAAAACGTTGTAAGTTTAGAGGAACATTTGTTAAAGTCGAGTCAAAAATGCACCTGCTATTTAAATAAAGACAGAGGTAATTTAATTAAATGAATACCTGTTTTTGAACTAGCTATATATGTTTGCCAATATAGAATTGTTATTAAATCCATGAAAATTGCGATTATTTGAGCCTGTGATGAATTCATGTTACTAATGTTAACATAATTCATGTGTATAAAAAACAGTTATCATTTATACTTTTGCTAATTTAAAATGTAGGATCCAAGCTTTATTATAATTATGCTTTGGGATATTTATATATGCGTAAAATGGTACTGTTAGTGTTCAAAATTATCTTATTTTAAAATATTCTTAAAAGTTTGTAGAATAAAAGGTTTTGACGATTTGTTAGACTGCTGTGCCATTTTATAAATATCTAAGATAGTCGGCCTTCAAACAAAATTTTCGCTACCAAACATTTGGTCGTGACATCAACATGACGATTGACTCTAAATAAAATAACTTCAACACCGAGTTGAGACCAAATAAAATTTCACGCTAAATTAAAGATTTAAAATTGCCATATACTTAAAATTTGAGTTGGGATGGATGTGAGTTGAAAATGGTGGTGTTTGGTATGAGTTTAATGTGTGTGTCTTCTGGAAGTGTTTTCAATGTTAGCTGCGTGTTGGAAAATATTCTCTTTGTTGTTTACATAATGTTAATATCAGCTTTAATGACTGTGCAAAAGTGGTTTGGGGCAAATATTGTGTTTTAAATGACATTTATCTATTTTTATTTTTTATAGCACATTATTTGTAGTGCAGCTGTTATTTGAACTTTTTTTTTTTACTTATTTTGTCTGTATATTATAATATTGTGCAATATTTTGATGTTTTTACTTTGTAAGTTGGCTTCAATAAACCTTGAATGAATAAATTTGATAAATTAAAGTCACGCATCCGACTAGCTGGGTTAGTTCCAAATGGCAAATTTCCAATCCAAATTCAAGGAATTCATATATATACGAGTAACGCCAGAAAGGAACAGACTGCCCAGCGAAGCCGAACATGTAATTAGACAATCCACCTGATAAGCATATGCTACAATAAAGATTTAATATATCGAACAACAATAAAATATAAAATCTCCAAGGAAAACTGCAACAAAATGCTTAGTCTGGATCAGGCTTGGTTCGTGGTTTTATTTGTCTACAAGGTTTCTATAATAGTGGCCAAACTTTCTATATTGTTCCCAGGATCTGTGTTAATGATATGACCTTTTAATAATAGGTTCTCTAGCTATTATAATTGGCTCTCCCTCATGTGTACATTTGAGTTAGTAACTAATTCATTTCTTTATCAGGTATTTAAGGTAACTACCTTTATCAAGTATTTATAAATGATGTTAATCAGCAGTGTGAATTCATAATATTATTTTCCAGTCGTCTATAAGTTGAGTGGAAAATTAATCGTGACGTTCAAACCAGCGGTTGAGTTATATTGTGGTATTTTGCGACTTGTAAAAGGAGACAAGTACAGAAAAGCCCGCCACGATAAAATACACGGACGAGGATGCCGAAAATGATTAAAACATTTTAAAAGCAATATTTCACTGCTAAATGCTTATTAATTCTATATTTTATTCACTATTTTGAATAATATAACATTTTGTTTGTTTAATGAAATCTAATTTTAGCAAAATACCGAGTAAATATTTAAAACGAGTGTCTAAACAAATAATACACGATGTGGTCTTTCGATTTAAACACGAATAGGCAGTTAAAACAATACTTGACATGCTTATGAAATTCATAGGAAATAAAACTAGCTGGCAATGACAAGGATTTACAGACTGTAATAAAAAGTCGTGCATCCCTTACCATAAATTTAATCTTCAGGTAAAACTCATTTACTCTTATTCCTCCGTGTTCATGCCCTGTCGTGATTTAATATTGGTGAATGGTAGTTTGTCATCACTGAACTGTGTACAGTGAAATGAAAAAGTAAATTACCCGCCGTGATTTATCTGACTGCTGCCTACATGTACACTGCGTAGCCTGTATGGGTTTGCTATCGGTGATTTCTAATAATGTAATTTTTTCTTTGCGAGAACGAAGAACTCAATCAAAATTCACTGGAATCAAACTTTTAATCGCTGCACCTTGAACAGAATAATAGTCATAAAAGTTGCTCAAGTTGTGGTAACTTGTAGGACGTTACGTTGAGTTTTAGATCGAGCACAGTCAAATATGTAAATAAAGCGTAATTAGCGAGCAAATGTGTCATTACTTTTCCAGATTTGGCACTGAAAATGTTGTTTTGTCTAGTGAAATGGCGTCGTGAGGTTGCAATAGTTTACAGAGTTTCATAGCGCTATTCTAAAATATTGTTGTGGTTGAGAATGAAAAATGTGTAGATGTCGGTCAAAGCAATAAAATAAAATTGATACTAATACGACAATAACTTGTTTTGGTGTTTCAACAATTATTTCGTAGATATCTTTCTCACGCGTCTTTAGTGGATGTTGACTGATTAGTGATTGGTTGATTCTCTACTAAAGAGTAACAGAGATTATTCTGACTTCAAAACATGGCCCCAATTAGCGTAACGTGTAATGTAATGGGGAGTTTTCGATTTTCAGAACGCGAACGCAAACGAGAACGTAAACGTGAGTTCTATTGAAATTCAGGCAACCATTACCTGCTTGAATAGTACAGCACACCGTGTATTGCAGAATTTCACGTACACGTTTACGTGAATACTTATCACTTAATCGATATCCCCTATTGTTTTAAATAAAAGCTATATCAAAATCAGATGAAAACATGCAAGAATAATGTACAGACATATATATCCAGCACTTATCGAGGTTTTATTGCATTTGGTTGAAAAGATTATGGGTTGCAAACTTCGCACTTTACACACCCGTAACTGGGGATTTTCTGATTTTGCATTGACTTCTATGTCAAAGTTTAAAGTTCTACACATCTGCTTGCGAAAGCCAATACCCTGAACGGAAACGATCAATAATACGCGAATAGCAGCAACACATGTTAAAATAACCGTTTGAAGTGAGTCTTTATACGTGGCTATTCGTTCAATACGTACGTGAGTTCTATTGAAAATTAGCCAACCATTCATTTATATCATAAGCGATGCATATCATTTCATTAGCTTAAGAATTTACGCCCTCGATCAGTAATATCTCATTTCATGACCATTATGAGAGGGGGCGACATCATGAAACATTCAAAATAGGCAATCGTTGCATGAAGAGAAAATTCTTTGCTGAGAGGGCGACATAATGAAATATACATAGGCAATCTATGGAATTGCGCGTAGGCGTGAACCGTTACGTAAACGTGAGTTAAAAATGCTTACGTTTTTGTATCCCGTCCCGTGTAACGTGGTAATCGCAATCTCTCTATTATGTGGACAAAAACGAGGACACACGATAACACCACAGAGTAACAGAGATGACACTAAGCTCAAAACATAGCCTCAATAGCGTAACGTGTAACGTAATAAGTGGACAAAAACGAGGTCGCATTTTGGAGAATGCTGCACATCTTGTTCCCGATTATTCGTAATACACATCAAGGACGATGTCAGGATTTAACGATATTTGAGAAGGATTATTCATTATGCAACCTCGTTTTTGCCCACATATTAGGTTACACGTTACGTTAATTGGAGCAACTGATCAGGTGATCAGCCAAGAAACGTCAATCATCGACTATTGAGAAATATTCATCAAATGAGCTATGAAGTATATGGGGATAAAGTGTCAAGGGCACATCAAGGACGATGTCA
Organism: Ophiothrix spiculata; assembly: GCA_000969725.1. Classification (NCBI taxonomy): domain Eukaryota; kingdom Metazoa; phylum Echinodermata; class Ophiuroidea; order Amphilepidida; family Ophiotrichidae; genus Ophiothrix; species Ophiothrix spiculata. The sequence goes on from JXSR01S009213.1 coordinate 178,054, forward strand.
GGATTTATCGATATTTGATCAGGATTATTCTTTGTTTGTCTTCATTAGTTGGAGCCACTGATCACGTGATCAGCGAAGTAACGTTAACCAGCGACTATTGAGAAATAGTAATCAAATGAGATAAGAAGTATATGGAGATAAAGTGTCAGGGGCCTGTCTCTACTTGTGGACATAGGTGACGTCCTTTACGGTGTTTCTTTTGGTAAAAACATACACTTCTGAACGTTCACGGCCCTTTATATGTTTAAGGTTGGGCTGGAGTTCAAAATTCGCCAGATACTGTCATTTTTTAGCTTTTTTTCGTATTTTTGCGGTAATTTTTCTCTAATTTTTAAGAATACATAGACACGCACTTTGTAAGATTAAATCTTAGAATTCAAAGTAGTCTCAATTGAGATCGTTAAGTTCTAAATAAATTGTAACAATATAAATATATATGTGTAAATTTAGAATAAGGTGTTGATATTTGAAAAACATGTTCTAGGACTAATTGTTTATATTGTTATAACAATGCTTTTATTTATTTTCAAAAAATAGGACCTATGATGCTGTAGCTGTTTATCAGTTGTAAAGTAGCATAATTGATAGATAGATTATTGAATATCTTGACAAAATATAAAGTGGTGTTTATTTAGCCTATCAAATACATGCATATTCATGGCGTTTTGTTTTGGGTCGTTTTCTTTTTTTCCAGGGTACTGCGACCTAGATATCAGTATAACTGCAAAACACTCTAGAGGCAAATAATCGAATAGTTTAATTCAATTTTACTCTTACATACATAGGGCTAGTACAATGCGTCACTTTTTTTACAAACATGAAGATAACAGTAAGAGGATTCCACGAAATGTAAACTCCAACCAGGTTTTGCCCGGCGGTGATGAAGGTGGATCCCCGTGTACTTCCGCGACATCGCCACGTGGAAAACATGGGGGACCATTACGTATCTAAACATTTTAATTTTAAAAACAGTAACAAACAATCCTGAAACTGTTTACGTGACCTTTATTATATCATTTTTCTGTATCCTAGAGAATTTGATAATATATTGAATAAATTGATTTATCTTTATTTGGTCTGTATACTATGTTTTTGCAGTCTCTGAACAGTTTAATTTAGCGTTCTTCGGAAACAATGGATATGTAGATATTTTCGTTACCAACACCGCTGGGGAGACAGGAGGGGCAATCATATAGTTTCTTGATGTAAAAAATAAATAAAAAAATAATAGAAAACATGGTATACCTTTGCTAGTAAAACAATGTTCATCACAATTACATGCGTTGCTGTAGAAAGGTATTATACTGTGGATAAGTTGCCTATTTCGACTTAATATGAGCTGAATTTAAAATGAAACTGTTTACGCAAATATATCCCTACATAATAAAAAAAAATGACAAGTTGCATTTCGGAAAACATCTGCAGCCATTAGGCTGATTGAAACAGTGCTTTCAAGGACATCGATTTCCAATTATGACTCCAATCTGTAAGATGCCTAGGAGACTAGTGCCATTTGCAATAATCCTGAACAACCATAAAATGCATAAAGTCCGATTTTGCCTGAAGTAACCATCTATCATCGAATCTGTTTCTATGCTACGATTTAACAAATCTGTGAAGTGCCCATTGAACTAACATTTGTCAACACTTCATATTAAACAAATTTATGTAGATATTATTGAAATTTACATTGTGTGTAATGTAATTAATCTGCATAAAACAATCAACATCACACCAGCCTATTCCACATATAGATAAGAGGATGTGCAAATTCTATATATTAAAGGTTCTACGGTATATAATAATCCAGTATGTTCACTCACCAATTCTGTTTATTTTTATACATATTTCTACATGTATTAGCATTTACTGGAAACATATTTGATAAAAAATAATGTCCTTTAGGTCTTGCTATTTAATGTGAACATTAAAAAGGTTAATTTGCCACATTAAAACTAATTATGAATTCTTTTAGGTCATATTTTTATTTAAAAAATCCATGAAATATCATAATTTGGGTATGATGATTTTAAAGAAAAATGATTAGTCTTTCAGGAAATCAAAAAATATAATCCAAATAATATAATTTGTATGCATGTGCGTATCGAATTTCATCATAACTTTACAACAATCCAATGATATATCATAATCTAAGTATGATCTTGAAGAAAATATATTAGTTTGGACGAGGTATGTGAAATGCAACGTTAACTGTTTTACAAACTGTTTCTACGCCGAATTCCATAAAAGATAGTTACCACTACCCTGTGAAATATGAATTGACAAATCAAACGAGAGTATGCCAATGTGTTAGCAGTTTTTAAAGTTAGAAGGTACTCCAACAGTTTTTGAAAAAAGTAACGTATTTCATAGATGTGGACTATAAAATATTTCTGTCTGGCCAGGTATGTTGAAAAAAGCATCTCATCAATAGAGCATTAAAAACAACTCGTAATGTCTAGTCCCATGATGTAATCAGACTACTGCGGGACATATCAGTAGTGTTTGTCTACTTAATAAATCTCACGTCGGTTTCGTTGACATGGACGAACATTTTATAGTCAACGGAAGGTAAAGAACATCTGTTAAGATAAATGTATGCAATAACACGATGGGTGTGTTTTTAAATTTAGCAACACGATAGTTAATCTCAATGGTCTATGTATGCTAAAAATGGACGAAAAATGTTCACTATTACACTGAGTTTATTACAAAAAAGAACCTCTTTTTACTTACTATACTTCTCTTTTTGCTTTGAGCAAAAACAACTTTGCTAGTTGTTTGTGGAATGGAAACACGCATAAATTCATTTCCTGATAGAAAATGAAAAGTACGATTTGTAGAAATAATGAATATGATATCATTAGCCGTAAATTGGACCCTGGTTACTTTCATTTATTTACATTTTGTACATAACCCGAAATCCTTGCTTTCAGGTTTAAAGTGACACCTCGATGACATCAACAAGTCGGTCGGTTTAAGTTTGTCATCGAGTAAAAGAAAAACTGAAATAAGTGCATTCAAATACCAGTAAGCATTATATTTTTCTTTTGATGGTTGTTCTAAGATGTGGATTTTTTATACTTATATTAGGTTTTTAATCAAAATTTACGGGCATTTGGACGAATCTAAGAATATTTAGAATTGTCTTTAATAGAACTCCTAAAAATACGAACTTTGCATGTTTATTATTATCACTTGTAACGCACTCTTGTGCGAAATCCATGTTTTCAGGCTCAAAATGACACCTCGATGACATCAACAAGTCAATTTACGGTCGGTCAAAGTTAAGAAAAACTAAAATAAACGCATTCAAATACCAGTAGGCATTATATTTTTCTTTTGATGGTTGTTCAAATATGTCGATTTTTATACTTATGTTAAGTTTTTAATAAACATTTTTACGGGTATTTGGAAGAATCTAAGAATATTGTGAGTCTTTAATAGAACTTGTCAAAATACGACCTTTGCATGTATAGTATTATCACTTGTAATGCAATATAAAGTTTGCCGACTTAACGGATGTAAGCTGGGAGTCTTATATATTTTATCTGGAAACTTGATATGCATTTCAGAAATAGGGCCCATAATAATTTCGTTCTGGTCAGTTTTATTGACAAAGCATCGCCTTGATTGATACAAAACAGCTTGTAATGTCCAGTCCCATGTTGTAATCAGACTACTTCAGGACACATCAATACTGTTTGTCTACTCAATAAATCTCACGTCGTGATTCCGTGACCTGGAGAAGCTTTTAATATGCATGAAAACGTAAAGAACATCCAGCCAGAATTCAGCTCGGTGAAATATCGCCTATTCTATTTTTTTTTTATTCATGACAAATGACAGGAAATGCTGTTTTTTACATGCGTATGAATATTCATGAGTTCGGATACCCTAGAATAAAAAGCCTGTAAACTCGCAAAAGTAGCTTAGAATATCAAACCAAACTTGCACTTATAGAAGCATAAATGTCATGAAAACATTTTGAAATGTAAAAATAAAATGAACAATTTGGAAATATGAGTGTCTTTTCGTGTGATTTTGCGGGTTTTTTTTTTTTTTTTTTTACTCGAGCGAGGTCAAATTAGGTCTTTGAGTTTTACCTAAAATCTACGGTTCTGGACTTAATATATTTTAGCCACTTGGTCAAAAGGGAACGACAACATTTCTTAAACAGATTTCCTAAAACATTTGCTATAATTTTGCGTAAAACACGTATCACGTAAGCAAATGTGACGCCTGGTCCAATGAGGTCAAATAAAGCATCACATTTCTACGCAAAACATCATATAACCCCGGAAGTGATCAATTACGCGGCATTGTCTACCCTCTTCATGTCAGAGAGATCTCGATAACGTAGTGGATAGACTATTTGCTTTTGATGCGAGAGGCCCCAGGTTCGAATCCCGTCGGTGCCTTCTTCTTTTTTTCTTTTTTTTCCATTTGCAAACAAAGTATTATTTTTTCCATCATATTAGATAGATATTCCTTCAAAAAACTATTTTTACAAAAGAATTTCTTTAGATAAACATGATAAAATCAGGATAAAATCATTTCCCAATAGTCCGTAAATGATATGCACACATTGCACAGTCTAGTCAGAGCATATGTCCCAGTAACTCGCTCGGAGCTGCTACACGTGGTATGGTAAATGACGTCAGATTTGCCTGATATAGCCCAAAACCTTCGAAAGATGTAACTTGTCGTTTACGATGTTCGCTGTGTATATCGGGATAATGTGATGACCGACATCATGTCCCTTTCGAATGTTTAACTGTACTGAATTTTCCCTTGATTTATTTACGGATTTAAAAGTCTTACAGGAGAAAGATATATTTTTCAAATTTTATATATATGATGTCTGATATCTTATCTTGCTGTTTGTATAAGCCATTTCACATAACATTTTGTAAAACACGCTACACGTAATTAGATTTCACCTCATGATTTTAAAAGCTTAAAATTGACATATTTTTTTTTAAATGTAATGAAATCATTTTTTTTTATTCTCCACTGTCAAATATAGACTTATCTTATTGAAAAAAACTCTAAATATTTTCATCCACATCTTCATTATCTATTTGCATTAACCCCTTTTGTGATTACATGGGTTCAAAGTCCGATCCTATCTGACAGGTCACGTCGAGAAAAAAATATAGCGACCAAGTTTTCCTGATATTCACCCGGGATATACCCGGGAAATGAAAATTAAATTTCGTCTTATGAGCTCATTTGCATAGGTTCTAAGTACTGGCTGCATCTTGTTTAGTTGAATTAATGCAAAAAACAATTGACGTGCTTTTAGCAAGTTTGATTCAAACTAACACGTAAGTTGATCCATGTGGTCTCTGTATGCTAAAAAGCAAATACATTTTGTAAGATTTTGTAGACATACAGGACACGATTTATTGTTCCGTTGATTTAATCACAAAAGAACCTTTTACTTATTCTACTTTGTTTTGTCGGTTTCACTGACCTGGACAAGCAGTTTATAAACATATTAATATAAAGAACATCGTGACCAAGGTGGGGTCCCTAGAGGCCCTACAACACTTACATTGCCGCTCCATGTAATTGATGTATCGATATTCTTATTTTATCTGTATATTCGATTTAGCGTGAAACATTGGGTAGACAGATTACTCAAAGAGTATTCCCCTTAATAAATAAATTATGGATTCTTTTTCAATAGCACCGTATTAACAATATAAGCTTTACGTCATAATATATTAAGTTTAAGCATGTAATTCAAATATAAAGATTAACACAATCGTATGACGAAATTAAATCATCTTAAATCAGCTAGTGCTTTTCGAGGGTGTTTTTAATTACCGTTTCAATTAACAAATAAATGTTTCTAAATAATATAATTAAAAGAACTTAAGAGAACGAAAATTACTTTACTGTGTGCGTTTGTCCCAAAATGACAAGTTCAAATTCGTTCCAAAAGGCATTAACTCCATTGAAATTCAACATTTTCGTTCCAAAAGGGAATAAATCCACTTAAAATTGAATAATTAAATAATAATTACAAATAAACGTGATCTCTGAGATTTCTCAAATTGGTTGTTTTTTTATGTCACTACCGTATGCCCTAACATTTAACCCCTTTCATAATTGAATAAAATGCAAAAGGGTCTGTAATTATACAATGGTGGTTTATCTCCCATTTCACTTTTTTGGGGTTATTCCCTTTTGGAAACAATATCTTCAAGTGTTCCAAACATATTGTTAAAAATCTGGTTCAATTATTTTTTTTTTGAATTGCGACTTCTACCAAAGTTCTGGTTCAATATTGTTTTTTTAAATAGCGACTTCTACCAAATCAGACTATATACCGGCTACCGGGCCGGCTTCTATCTACCCTTATTGCCTGTTTACGGCTAATTGATTGTGGAATGGAAACACGCATAAATGAAAAGTGAGATTTGTAGAAATAATGATTATGATATCAAATACAAATTTTAATCTGTCCTGTTCAAACCAGCCGTAAATTGGACCCTTGGTTACTTTCATTTATTTTCATATGTACAAAATCTGAACTCAATGTTTTCAGGTTCAAAATGTCACCTCGATTACATCAACAAGTCAATTTACGGTCGGTCAAAGTTAAGAAAAACTAAAATAAACGCATTCAAATACCAGTAAGCATTATATTTTTCTTTTGATGGTTGTTCAAAGATGTCAATTTGTTACAATTATGTTAAGTTTTTAATAAAAATGTTTGCGGGTATTTGGAAGAATCTAAGAATATTGTGAATCTTTAACCCTAACAGTTCCCACCGTTTTTAGCTTTTTCACGGGGAAGGGGTAAAATAAACTAAGTACAAACACGTCATAGGGTGGGGGAGGAAGAAAAAAATCGGGCGCAGCGCGCGCGCCGGGCCCGGGGCGCGAACCCGCGACCTCTGGTTTCAGAGGCGAG
>JXSR01S009214.1:35932-48515 GCA_000969725.1 Ophiothrix spiculata
TTTGTAGAGCTAATTGAAAGAAATCTAACAAGCCATAAATTTATGAGCTCTTTGAGACTTGTGGTTGCAGTGATACACGTATGTCAATTTTATTGCTGGAATTTTTGAGCCCTATAACAACAGAAAAACTGCATGAAGAGGGTGATTAAGTCAAATTTCTTGAAAAATAAGACTTTCAGTCATAATCTTTATGGATCCAAGAACATACTATTGTTGTTGAATTTAATTTGTGAACGCGTACTTAGAGCCTTGTGCGTACACGCGAACTAAACGACCTTGAAAATATACGCTTGCGTCAGGGACCACTGCGTACTTGCTATAAACACGCGTTCACAAATTAAATCCAACAACTATAGTCTATAGATTGAGAAAATTTAAAATGATTTCTTTTTTAAGATTAAATGATATAGTTTTGCATAATAAGGGGGGATATTTTACTCAAATCTGAGTCTGAAGTGCGCCACCATTGGTGATGTATTTAAGAGTAACTACCTCTGTATGAATAGACTCCTTCATGGGGTATGCATTTCATGCAAGTACTGTGTATCATTGATTGATTGATTGATTGAACATTCAACCAATCATAAACGGTCACCAAAAAATAAGTTCCCCCATGGATGACCAGACTTTGTCATGTTAGAACTCTCCAAGTTGAATGCTTTTCTTTTGCATAAAATATGATTCTGTTTTAATAGATAAACACTTGTGCACGAAACCCACGTCACAATTTGATGAAAGCTTTTGTCGTTTTCTAACAACACACATTTGTTTTAAAATCATTTTTTCAAAACTGGCGAAAAAAAGTTGCACTTGCGGATTTTGTGAAATCCGAACATGCTTCCATGTTTACTTATTTTGTTTTCTCTATTTTAAATTAGTGCATGTCCACAGTTAAAACATGATTCAGACCCCTTCTCATTTTTAAATGAATTGTCATGTCTTTAATGAAGACATTGTTGGATTGAAAGTGTTGTGTCCACTGTTCTTATCAACAACTGGTAAAGCGATTTTTGTATAAAAATGAACAAATTTGACGGATTTATTTGAAATTTGGACCATTATTACATTTTTATACACCAGAAAAAACTTTGTTAAAGAGTCATTGATCAAAAGCCATATTTTCAACATGAATACAAAAGTTTAAACACAGGTTAACAGTGCAGTGATATCACGTAAAATTGTTACGTTCTGCGATCCGTTACCCTTGGTCGTTAAAGTTCCACGCCCTGGTAAAACTGTCCAGTAAGAGGTCTGCTAATGCTGTCTCATTGTGAAAATCATGTTTGTTTGCTCCTGAGTTTTGCATGATCATCTGAAGGTTTAGAGTATCCATGATTTTATTCCAGAGATTCTCTCTCACTTTCTCTCACATTAACTCTCACTTTCAAGCAATGCTGTTACCATGACAGAAGCCTGACTTAATCGAGTGTCACATTATCATGCATGATATTGAAACCATGCCAAAATGTATACTTAGGCACAGTGTTCGATTTAGAAAATAAAAGTTACATGCACAACTGCAGATTTTTCTTCAAAATTGGCTGAATAACACAACATTTTGCATGCACAGGCAATTTTTTACATGCACTGAGCAAAAATAACATGCATTTGTGCATGTAAAACCCCTCTAAATCGAACACTGCTTAGGCAGTACATGTTATGCAGTACATGTTATTGCAATAAATGCCAAAGTAAACTTGTTTTTGTTGCCACAAGAAGGCTACAAGAAGTTAAATGCAACTTTTTTTCGGCTGTTTTACAAAAATGATTTGGAAACAAATGGGTCTTACTCAGAAGCGACGTTACCTTTCATCAAATGGTAGAGTGTGTTGTATAGAGAATTGTTTCCCTAAACGAAAACTTGTTTTATGCAGGAGAAATACAGCCAACATGGCAACTTCTGTCTTGACAAAGTCTGGTCATCCAAGGGGGGAACTTATTTTTGGTAACCGTATAAGTATTTAATTAAAACAATATTCAGAATTTTTAACAATTTTTAATTCCATGTTACAAGCCTAGTTTAGGCCCTAGCCTCATGTAATTAGGCTTACGTTAATCTGAATATTGTTTCTATTTCTGGCAGTAATTTGTGAATGCCTATTTGAAATGGTGAGCGCGGTAGCGTAGTTAGACATTTTCTTAAATTTTTTTTTAATCATTTGTTTTCAACAAAATGATGTTAGATGGAAAGATAGGGTCAACCATCTGAAACAGTGAAGAAATGGTGAAGTTGTGGGTGAAAAACAGGGCGTGAAATATCCCCAAATTTGGCCAAAATTTGTGCCCCTGGTATTACCATTGACTGACTTTCTGTGTACTGTTCTATGTGTTAAGACCATTTTTGTCACCACGAAGGAGCATTTTACAAAAAAGCGTTTCAAAAGAGGGGCATTTCCATTTCATTAAATTTGGCTGTTACTATGTATCAAGGATTTGAGACCCACATTTTTTACTGAAAACCATTCACATTAATAGGGATTTAAAATCAACTTTTTTTTATTTCCCCATAAGGGCACCATGCTATGCTAGATGTAGTAGTATAAATTGCCATTTTATGCATGTTTGTACAACCATCTTGGGACAACATCTCAAATGCAGCCAAAATATCACAACTGTTCACAAGTTTTATAATTGGTGTCTTCCTTGGGAGTCTTGTGCATCTCATAATAGGTGATTTGTTAATGTTTGATGTTCATTTAGAATCAAAAAGAGTTATTTTGGGGTCAAAGCTTTGATGCTGAAACAAATGGTTTCCAAATTGGGCAACCTCATCTTAATTTACATCCAAAGTTTGGGTGATAAATTTCAGCTTTTGCTTTAAATTAGGCCCTAGTTATGTTTATTATTATAGACTATATTATAGAAATGATGTCTATGCTGAGAGCAATTTTTTTTTTCTCTTTAATTTTTAAATTATATATATTTTTAATTTTTCAAATACGGCGTGAACTACTGATATTTAAAACAATTGTTAAGCACCTTGGAAATGTGCAGACTCTTTTGCTTAAAAAAAGAATGAAGTAAATTTCGGTAATTCCTAAGAGAAGTTATGCTCGTTTTAAGCCTGCAAGTGAGTCCCGTTTTTGCTTTCGAGTCCCGGGTCCCAAATTTGCCTACTCGAAACCCGAAAAACAGTACAGTGCATAAGTTGAGTCGCCAAATTATCATTACCAAAATATTCCAATAATCATTTCACTGGCGGCCATAAGTTGCTAAATACCTTAAAAATGATCAAATATCAAAATCTACTTCCAAAAATAGTCGCAAACTTTATCAAACATGCGATGTCTCTTGCAGGAAGATCGCCGATTTCTCTATGTTTTGTTACAAACATCGCAATCTGTTAACCATTTTTTGCATCTGTTGAATGTTCATCAACAGATGGCGATGTTCAGGGTTATAACGGTGCTATCATACTTGTCAGACATGCGCAATCGTGATTGTAGTAACCTGTCAAAATGGCAACTCCACGAAGCAGCGAAATAATATTACCACATTAAACGTCGATTTATGTAAGTTCTCTGATTTTAGTCACACCCGTGATTTGAATAAAATCTGAGGTAAAAAAATGGTGGGACTACATGTATACACGCGTCAGTACGGTATTAAATTAGCCGTTTTTAAGCCTGAAATGTGCCCTACAGCAGGGGTAGAAATTTGTCTTCGTGTGCGACGCAGGTTGGATGTTGCGCGAATCATGATTTACCCAAAGTGCGTATAAGTTGATTCTCGCAAATTATTTTAAGTGAATCAAATTTGATATTAAATGAAAACCAAGAATGATTCTTAAGCTTACAACTTTTACGCGAATCAGATGATGATTCGCGCTGCCACATATTTGCGAGAATCTTTACGCGAATCGATTCGCAGATTCGCGTCGAATTTCTACCCTTGCTACAGTATAGTGCAAAGACACGAGTGTAACTATTGGTACTTGTGCATTACTTCTGTGTTTCCGACTGGTGCCTTTTCAACTTACATTTTGAATCTCAATATATGATTCGAGTCCCGGGTACCCGTTCAAAAATAAAATACGAGTCCTGGGAGGGAAAAAACCCGAAATCTGCAGGCTTAGCTTGTTTTAGTAAAAAAAACCTCATTTTTTAAGCTGTCCACAGAATAAATAAGCAAACCAATTAAAAATGCAAAGTAAGCACTTGATTAAGAAGAGTAATTACCTGTTGAATGAATACCCTACCCTTCCTTTGACTGATATTTAAACATTGAATCAAGGAGATTGGTCATTCATACATGTAGGTGACTGCACAGCTGAAGTATTTAATTTGCATTTTGTTCGCTCATCAATTCCGTATACAGTTTGTAAAATTTGTTTTTATAGTAAAACAGGCATAACTTTTCTTAGGAATTGCCGATTACCTTCATTCTTTTTTTAGAATAAGCAGAAGAGCTGCACATTTCCAAGGTATTTTACACTTGTCAGTATATCTTTTGTTATACAGTTTTGAATCTCAGTCAACTTCATTTTGACTCACGCTGTATTTCATGTCAAAACTTTGAAAGCTTAAATGACAGTTTTACTACATGATTCTCATGACTTGACTCAATAATCATGGTGCCAGGACCACAATAAGGTCACACCTCTGGCTACAATTTTTTGCAAAAGAGTGAGCCCTCTAGAGGCCAATTTGAGCCCACCACTAGCGTAGTTAAAAAAACCCACAGATCACCACTTTGAAAATGAACGCTGGTGTGGGAGACAGTTTCTGTTTCAGTTGAGTCAGCATTTTCAGATAAACTGTACTGCACCAACTGTTGCCTGAACGGTACCGTCTTAGTTGGTCTATATGCGTTCAGACATCAGGAAGTAAATCCACAGACAACAAGTATGCTACTGATAAAATCCAAAATTTGAATTGAATACATGCACATGTGCTTTACTTTAAAGTCATTCACAATTGAAAAAAATCTTAAGAAATTTTGATCATCAAATGGTGCAGAAAAAGGTTTGGCCATAATTGTTTATCTCAAAGTTCTGCTACTCTTAAATAATTATAAGGTTGTTTGTTTTGACCTGAACATCAAAAAGGGTGGTTTTGTTACTTTTTTGTCATGTTATAATTTTTTTATTTTTTTTGTCATATCTTCAAAAATATTCAAGGTATTGCGATGATTTTGGTGTCAACATCATTTTAAAGCTTAAAAAAATTAATTCTTTTGTGAAGTTTGGTTGAAAAGTTAGGTTGAACAGAAACAAAATTATGACAGTGCACTGTGTGGAATGAGTCTGGAGTGGCACCCTATTGTACCCTTTTTACTTGTGCACCCTTTTTATGAAAAAAGTTAAAATGACACCCTTTTTAGCTTTGCGCCCTTTATACTGTATCGATTTTACGTTGGCACACACTTTTGATTTATTCAGGACCTCAAAACCAGGGGTCACTTAGGCCAAGTAAAAATAATTATTTGTTTCCGGTAACATATTTTGAAAATTTTGGGAAGGAAGGCAATTTTTTTTTAATTTTTTTACACAAATTGTTTATTGCTTTGAAATTTTGGGATGGAAGGAAGGAAAAAAATGTTATTTTACCCCCAAAAAATGTTTCTTTCAAATCACAATTTTCATGAATTTTCAAACACATTGTCTGGGGAAACCACCTTTTAAAAGAATGCAAACGACTTTTAAATGATTTCACTGTGTACATCCATACTGCAGGTACGAAAACTGGTCTTTTTGCATTCAAGTGGTTTGTCAACTGTCGCTTGTATTTGAAAAAAAAAATTGATGCCCTAAATTGAGCATTTTATTGCACTTTTTCCACGTTTCATTTATAACATTTGTATTTTATATCATTACAACTTACATCATTCACAATTTGGTCTTAGGGTGACTTGAAATTAAAGACGATGCCCACGTCTTATGTAGATATGCCATAAATAAGTTGATCATTGCTCGCTAATTTGACAACCGTCATTGGAATGAAGATGATCACTAGAATTCTGTATCAGGATCTTCCTCATCATCAATCTAATCATCCCTAAAACATTCAAAATCCATGACATCAAAATTGGCACGCTCTTGGATCGTCGCCATTTTGTGAATAGAATGGTTCGTGGTGTGTTCTTTTCCGTCATTAAATGACTTGAATGCACTTGGTGGCTGGCTCTCACACTCAACGTGACAATTTGTCACGCGGGTGTATGGAACGCCGTTTGTAGACATTTTTTCATAAATTATCATATGGAAAGCCGTTTATAAACTTTTGTTTTTTTCTAGTCAATTTTGCAGCGAATACGGGAGGTGCATATTATTTATTTTATGTTATTAGAAAGGCGATAAAATTTACATCTCGGGTGTTTTTTTGGGACGGGCAGGTTACTGGTAACAAACAATTATTTTAATTTGGCCTTATACAAAAAACCTAACTAATTAACCAACTTAATAAATAAATAAATAAATTACTTGATAAATATAACTTAATTAATAAATAACTTAATTTATTACTTGATAAATAAATAACTTAATAACTTAATAAATAAATAACTTGACAAACAAACAAACAAACAAATAAATAAAATAGATTAATTAATAAGCAATGGATACATTTTGTATATGAACAAATATAACTAAAAAAATGCCTGAAAAAATGTCATTTTGAATATGGTGCTCCTCATACAGAAGGAATCTCCAATAAATGTTAACAACAAAATCATAATTTTTGCTTCTGATTTCAGCCAGAAATTAACCATTTAAAAAAAAAAATATTCACTCCCTTTTATGTATAAAAATGTGTATTTCTTAAAAGCTATTTCATTTTTAGCGAAATTGTATAATATATCCAAGTTTGAGCACCACGTTTTTGCTACACTACAGTCAACAGTGCAACTAGTGTATTGGTTGCAGAATTGGCAACTTTGTCATTTTAACAGACAATTTAAGACGGCGAATTCTTAGGTTGATTTCACTTATAATTCTGACTAAAATGATATATGTCTTTGTTCTAAACACAATTGCATTAAAAGAGTATTTTTAGAGTGTGCTAGTCTGATCAGAATGTGTCGGTTTGTGACGCACTGATTACAGTCGCAAAATCATAGTTAACGATAATAAAAATGCACGCATTTTAATTTTGATGTACCCGTTTTATGAAAACACTTATTATACGTAAGTGACTTAAGTTAAAACGTACCCTTATCATTTTTTGGGGGATTTGCAAAACATACCTTTTCTAAAGCGTACGTTCCACACAGTGTGACAGTTTGAATTGAAAAACAAAAAACAAAAAAAAAAGACCAAAGGTGGCACGGGAAGCGGCTCATTGGGAAGTGACTCACCCTGAACTCAAATTGAACAGGAATCTGAAAATGGAGTTATATTTTATAATGGTGTCAGATGTAGGGTATACTTACTGTAGATGATTTACTGGAAAAAAATAGGCCTACTCAAAAAAAATTTGAACAATATTTTTTCAAAATTTTGGTTTTGAATTGTATTTTGTATTTTTATATTTGTGTGAGGGAATCATACATTGCTGGGAAGCTCTTATTCTGAGCTATAAGAAAATGACAAGAAAACAGATGTAGGGGCATTAGAGAAAATAAGTTGACAAAATTTCAAGCTTGAAATCAAAATTAAATTTGAACTAAACATCCCACCCCATAAAGAGTATACATTTTCTGAAAGGAAATTGCACAAGGAATCCAAATATGGCATTAAAAAAAGTCTACGTGGTAGGGTTTGTATGTCAGATCTGAACATGTTAACTTTAAAATATTATTTTATCGCCCAAAATTTTACACAAATTCGACTTGAATTATCTTCAATGTAATAAGTGAGACCTTACTAGAGTATACATTTTCTGGAGGGGAATTATATATGAGGATTTCAAATCAGATAAGAATTGGAAGGTGAAGAAGAGGGTTTGGTGACATGCAATGATAGAAGAAAATGAAAATTTTATTAAAAAATCCAAATATTCTCAAAGCTGACATCTTAACCCTACCTCCTACACTTTTTTCAATGTCATATTTGGATTACTTGTTCAATTTCCTTTAAGAAAATATATACTTTTGATAGGGTCGGGTATTAAGTTAAAAGGTTATTGAAATTTCAAACTTGAAAGGTGCAAAAAACTCCAAAAATCACTGCAGCCAGCTTTTATCGAAGGGTTTGCTTGAATTGATTGAGCTAATAATTTTGATAGAAAAAACATAGATGATGAACCCTATTTCTATCAATTCCATCCGACATGGTCGGTTTTCTAGCGCTTTATAGTAAAAAAAAAAATGGTCTATCATTTTTTACAAAAACCTGGGATTATGTTTGACAGATAAGGCTGTCCAAATTTGCCTTTGCTTTTTAATGGCTTCATAGCACGACAAAGCCACTTTGTAATGTTAGATGAAATTACATTGATTACAATGGCAATCAATATTATTTGGCTGCTAGTCAATTGAAATTTGATCAATTGATATGGTGTGATAATTCTCAAACGAGATTTAGTATCACAAACATTAAAAACATGTCATTTCTTAATCCCAAGAACTTAACTTTGTCAGCAGTGCACCTGTAATTATTTGTAATTTGACTAGATGTATACAGATGATGCAACTAATCATTGTATAAATTTGTATTGCATTTCAGGTGAAATAGATAGGTGCTTAAAGAAAGTAACAGAAGGAGTAGAAACTTTTGAAGATATCTGGCAGAAGGTAAGTGGATGGCTCACGTGGATGGCTGACTGGCTGGCTGGCTATCAGTGTTCCCGCTAAGGCCGTATGTCGTGAAATTGGCGCAGAAGCTCAAAATATTGGCGCAAGAGGTTCCCAAAACAAAAAGTCAAAAAAAGGGTTTTAGTTATACACAACAATCACTTCTTTCATTTTATTCAAGTTATATTCAAAATTACTCTCATTTTTGAGGTGATATTTCCAAAATTGGCAGTGGCGAGATGTATTTTTCTTTCTTTTATGTCGCTTTGGCGCAAAGTCAAAATCCTTAGCGGGAACACTGCTGGCTATAGAGAGTAGGACTGGTATCGACAAGTGTCATTGAAAAAGCCAATTGAGTGTTACTATAGGCAAAATAAATATTTATTGGACAATTTAAACAAAAATCCATGCAGGGGTTGCATTTACAAACAATGGGGCCCTGTCTCTGGATTTTTGTTTGTCCAATAAATTATTGTTTGGCCTGTAAGCCTGTTCATGTATCAAATATGTAGACAACAGCAGAAAACTATAACAATATACTGATAAGACCAGAGCAATTTATTATAAAAAAATGATGAGATTTTTAACCCTTGTGTACATCCACAATGCACTTTAATGTCAGTACTGGAAAACTGACCTTCTGCTTATTAAAGTATATCTTCTAAATAAGCTCCCTGAAAATCGCGTCCAGAATATTCAAACAATTGTGCTTCTACACAGTCCGTGCGTACGCGTTATTCAGAATTTAAATCACCTGACAAAGCTGACGCACAATGCGCATGACGATCCTTATGACTGGTCAATTTTCCCCAGTAACAAGAACTTTGCGTGACGATCGCAGAAACAACCTATCACATCCAACTGTGTGAATTGCAGTGTGTCGCGTACGGCGCAGAGTAGTCCTGGCACCATGACTTGACTTAGTGTCAAGTCATGGAAAATACTATGTAGTAAAACTACCATTTAAGCATATGTATACAGAGTATCTTGAGGCTAAGTCCACACTGCAAATTCAGCCAAAATATTGAAGTTGCTTACAAATTTTATGATTAATATGCTTCTTGAGAGTCTTGTGCATCTCATGATTGGTAATTTGTTAACATTTAGAATCGCAATGTGTGATTTTGAGGCCAAAACTTACCTTGTATGCTGTAACATTGGGTTTCCGAATTTGACAACCTTAACTTTGTTTATGTCCAGATTTTGGGTAATAAATTTCATCTTTGGATTTAAATTAGTTTTGTAATGATTCTACACTATTTAAAGATGTTGTTTGTGTTGAGAGAAATTAATTTGGGTTTTTAATTTCTGAATTATTTCATGTCAAAACTTAGAAAGCTTAAACGGCAATATAACTCCACATATTCCTTGTAACTCTGGACACTTGGTCCTGAGTTACAATTATTGGAACTAGGCGCAGAGTACTTCTTGACAACACGCGTTAATGAGTAAAAAACCCGAGAAAGGAGGAGCTTATTTCTGAGATTGACTTTAAGCTCTGAAATTTAGCCCTTTTTGACAGTTGCGGATATAATAAACATTGGATATTTTAAAGAATTTACAGTGAAATAGATTCAACCCAGATTCCTTGCCCAGATTAATTTCATACTTGCGATGAGGCATTTGAGATGGTGTTGATGTTGGTGGCTCGCTTTTGCTGGGTTTGTCAACAAAGAAAATGTTTACTGATACAGCTCTTACATGTAGTCTCATAGAAGAAGAAAATACCCTAGGTTGGATTCATCTTTATTAAAAATTTCATCATGAAATGTTCTTTTTGTCTTTGTTTTTTCACTTTATAAAATAATTAATTTGAAAACAACTCAATTTAATTACCATTTAACTAATTGGTCTGATTAATGAGATCTTGACTACAGCGATTATATTCAAGGGGGCAAAACAGTTAAAACTGGAGAACAGTTGTTTCAAATTTAAGGTATTATAAATGCTTAGAAGTGCATCTTGCAGAACGTGACTTCTGAACCACAGAGCAATTAGAGTAAATTTTCTTGGGCCAGAGACATGGACCGACCAATTGACCAACTCATATCTTGGCCCATGATTCTTAGGCAATGATTTTTTTAATTAACAGAAACCTGTATTTTGTTTTCTTTTCCAGGTACATAATGCAACAAATAGTAATCAGAAAGAAAAGTATGAGGCTGATCTTAAAAAGGAGATAAAGAAATTGCAGGTAATGTTAAATACACAAATTACAAAGTTTTTAGGCCTAATCACTTTTTCTAATCAGAATATCTCACTCAGGTTTTCTAATCAGAATATCTCACTCAGTTTTTGTAGCATCTTTTGAGCATGGAAATAGGATACAAACTAACAAAGTGATGGCTGCAGGTAGATCATCACAACCATTTCACTAAGTGCTTATTTTGGAGCATATTTTAATAACATTTACCAACTAGTGCAGTTTCCCACAGCCTGGATGGGGCAGACTCCAGATGGATGGATCAAATGACAACTTAAGGCTGGGGTAGACCTTCAACTAGCACAAACTGTTTTTGTACTCTAACTCTCAAACTAATTACATAAACCATATAAAAGTATACATTTTTAGAAGCGGATTTTTACCCTGAACTTGATGATGATATCAGTTTTTGACCAAAAATGTCAATTTTGGCAAAAAATGCCAAAAAAACGTATTTTTTGCCCCAAAATTTCTGGAAAGCCTAACTAAAATTTGCCATCGTGAAATTTTGAACTTTTTTGCTTTTTGGAATTTAGAAACAAATGTCTAGGAACAGTTTTCTCAATTTTTGATTTTTATCTTATTTTTTGAAAAAATGCCAAAATAGGCCAAAAATTGTCATTTTGGTGGTAGCGGTGTTTTTTTTTGCATTTTTTGACCTATTTTTGTCATTTTTTGGAAAACTAAGATAAAAAACAAAAATTTGAGAAAATTGTTCCTTGACATTTGTTTCTAAATTCCAAAAAGCAAAAAAGTTCAAAATTTCATGAAGGCAAATTTTAGTTAGGCTTTCCAGAAATGTTGGGCTAAAAAATACGGTTTTTGACATTTTTTGCCAAAATTGACATTTTTTGTCAAAAACTGATATTTTCATCATGTTCAGGGTAAAAATTCGCTTCTGAAAATGTATACTTTTATATAGTTTATGCAATTAGTTTGAAAGTTAGAGTACAATAACAGTTTATGCCATTTGAAGGTCTACCCCAGCCTTAAGATGCAGAAGGAAGACAAGATACCTTAAAAAACCTGCAAAAGAGCTAGTATTGACTGTAAATCAAATTTATGCACATACAGTGCTGGGACTTGATATCGAACCTGTGAATCAGTGAAAAACACTCCATAGTAGACATGTCTGCCTGCCTTTGATTTCAATAGTGGTCAATGAACATGTCTAGTTCTACCATATATATAGTAAAATACTTTAGGTGAGAAAAATGATTAGTCCTAAAAAAGTGTTTCAGACGAGATTTGAAGGATTTGATGGAAATTCAATTAATGTTCAAAGTAAAGGCAGTTTTTGGGAAAAAATTCAAATCTACATTCCATACATGGTTGACTATCAACCTTTTTCCAATAACAATGTCTTTTGTTTCTTGGCAAATACTTGACTTCAATCTTGATCTGAAAATGTCTCAGATTTGTGACTAAGAATGAGAATAAAAGTATCGTTTTCCCTGTCGTCTATCCTCTCATAATGGATGTGGGTGTTCATTTTGTTTTTAATGGGCAACCCCGAAAATAAATCTTATCTTTAGATGAATGCCATTGGTAACAAACAAACAGAATAAGAAACATTTTATATAAAGCTTTCTTTTGTTTTTCTCTATGAATAGCGACTACGAGATCAGATCAAAACATGGGCTGCATCAAATGAAATCAAGGATAAGCGAATGCTCCTTGAGAATAGGAAACTCATAGAAACGGTAAGTA
>JXSR01S009216.1:47404-69868 GCA_000969725.1 Ophiothrix spiculata
TGGCAGTCAAGTATTGTAATTCACAATTGACATTAAAATGAGTTGCATGAAGGCAATTTTCAAATTTCATTTTTCAATATAACCTAACGGTGCATTATAAATACTATATTTTGACCCACGTCCCATCTAAATTTGTCATCTGGTTCCAGAGATTTTCTATTTTGATTCTGTCTAACTCAAAATCAAATTCAGCATCGTGTTAAATATTAAAATGATATCATTTATTATTTGAATTAAAAAGTTCTATTCTTGTTTTCTATTCTCTTCCATGTCTGCCTCCACCTGTCATCACATCTCATCATAATAAATGCACAGGTAAGTGAAATGTAACCTTATATACCAAAGATTGATAACAAGGTCATTAACATTGCATTGCATAAGATGGTAAATTTGAGATAAATAAGCCATTAGGCTTAATGAGATTTTTTTCTATATACCATTGAAAAATAAAATACAATATTACATACATGAAATGTAGATGTCATTAAAGTTTGAGTATAGCCAATGAGGCATTGGAATTTAATTCCTGGTTCTTTCTTGTAAAACCCAGTTTGGAGTTTACTTCATCTGGTATTATGATCAAAGCAATCTTATCCTCTAAATATTTCCAACCATGAAAGGTTTTTCTATATATTTTAGGGAAGATGCTATTATCATTTGCTTGTTTACGTGTGGTTAGAATCTAAATTTATGGCTAAAAATATTGAAGCAAGACTTCAGAAAGTGGTAAACCATACTTATCAATTTATAGTACTAATGTGTCCCAGAACCTTTAAAAATCTTTCAAAGTACTTAAGTATTTATACTATTACTTCATTCCACAAATGTTTGTAACATGTCTTTTCTGATCCATCATCAAATATTACATTATGTTAGGTATTTGTAAATAATGCCAGGAATCGTAAATAGATCATGTCAGAATGTATTTGATTTTTGTTTTTAATTTTCTTAATACTTTGATTTATAATCCAAAAGGTAAGATTTGATATGTGCAGCTTTTTTAACAATCTCTAAAGTCATGGAAAGAGCCATAAATTTCTATTACTGAATATCTGAACAGAGGAAAATCAAGTATCCTTATCTGAGATATGCATTAATGTGAGTTTGTAATGTAACAGAATGTACAATGTATCTAAATTTTTTTCGATTTGTTGAATACTCGCATAATCTGAATAAAAGCATATGATAAGTCATTTGCTTGAAAAAAGTGAAGGCACAGAAAGATTTGTGTATCACAGAAAGATTTGTGCATTACTTTGCTTCCTTGAAAAAAATTATATTGAGTTAAAAAAATCTTTTATAGATTTTCACCATATATACCAATCTGATTTGAATCACAAAAGTCACAAAAGTAATGCACAAAATTGTAGATGTCCAGCATGTATGAGCAGTAAATGCCAGAAACTTCATTTTGCGCTGCAGATGAAAATACATGTCAAGGTTGTAATTTGCTGGTATTTTGTAGTAGGCATAACGATTGTGAATCTGTCAAAAAATAAATTTCGGCAAAAGTTTCATTTCAAGAAAATCATAAGGAAATATGAAATAAATAAATCTGCATATTTTTAAGACATTCAACCGAAAATATAGGCCTTACTGATCTTTAAACACGTTTATCTGACACATACTATTTACTCCCTGACAAACTTTGACGTACCATAACTTGACTTCTGGCAATCTAGTGCAATTCATCAAGGTGTCTTTAATCCATGTAAAATGGTCTTTGTAAATATTTTTTAAAAAGTGAAAATGACAAGAGGCAGCATTTACGGCTGATTTGGACAGTCACAATTTGTTTGTACAGTTGAATTTATGATATCTAATATTGAGACAGAAACATCTGTTTTCTGAAAGACGTTTGTGGCAGAGCATTGCTATAAAGATAAGCAGGTTGTTTTACAGTTGTATTGTATTGATAACAATCATAATATTATATCGCTCATTCTGAAAAATCGGGTGCCAATAGCATGTTTTACGTTCTTTTGTCCACAAAAACCTTCCAGTGCCTTTATCTCTTCCAATACTGCAATTTTCAGGTAGGGCTTGTCAAAATCTACTTGGTCATATATGGTTTGTCATACTTTTAATGCCATTATGACTCTGATTTATGCCTTCAAAGTAGCAAAAAACGTGAAAAATAGCTAAAAATGAGTTTCCATCGCAAAAGTGTTTCTTTTGGACATGCTCATTTTCTTTTAGTATATAATACTTTTTCAAGCCTATTATAATTTTTAAACAGATAAACGATCAGCATTTTGAATATGAACAATGATTTCCAAATTTGATGACATCTTTCCATAATTCAAAAACGAAATTCATTTTCCACCAACATCGTGTGAGCTACGTTACTTAAGTTTGGCATACCATTATTTGATGGGGAAAAACAGCAATTCCAACAAAATTTTAGTATGCTGACAGCAAACATTCCAGTGAATTTGAAAACCATAATAGAAAATGTCAAATTTATTCATGTTTGACGATAGAAAGTGTTGAACATGAAAATTTGAACCGACCATGTTAAGAAATGTGAGCTACGTAACCATATATCTCAGTAACCATAGGCATTGCAGCAATTCCATTTTAGTATGTGATAGAGATATACACTACTACTACTAAGTAAATGGTCTAATGTATGTTTTGTGCATTAAAACATGCAAAAACAGTGAGCAACGTTACCGTGATCTACGTTACTACTGACCTCTACAGAACTTATAACTACCGTTTCATGACTTTTCTATGCACTAACAGTGCATATGAAGGATACACTTGCCTACAAATGCAAAAAATTGGCGAGTATCAATACTTAAAAATAGAGCAGGTAACGTAGCTCACCCATTGCCCACCACGTAAAAATGGGTAAGTCTTTGTAACAGAAAAAATATAGAAGTGGTGTTGACAAATCACTTGGATTCAATGTCCATGACTAGTTTACTAATAAAAACGCTTAAAAGAAAAATATTTGAGCAACTTTATTTTTTCATTTTTTTCAACTGCATTGGCACCCGATTTTCGGAATGAGCGATATTGTGATAGATTGTGAGTAATCTTAAATGTATTATTCAAAAATGTATGTTATAATACATATCCCTAGATATGGAAACTAATGCATTTGATCATTTGTTTTGGTTCTTTCTCATTTCTTACTAAAAAATAAATACATTCATTTTTTTTTTGAAATTTCAGATATTTAGGAAACATTGAGACATTTATAGCAGAATGACTTAAATACTGTTATATTCATCATTATTTTCACTCATCCATTTACTTACTTATCTTGATCCGTTTGCCAGTTTTCATTTTGTACCAAGTAAACACAGTCAATTACACGTGCGCCGCAGATACCGACGTGCAAGTCTACAAAGTGTGCTGCGTCTCCTGCAGTATAGCTGTATGTTCAAAATAAAATAATATTTGAGGGGTGCTCCGGTGAAATGGGCAGACAGTTACAAATTTCAAAATCGAGTTCATTACATATTTTGATTCTCTATAATCTCAGCTTTTGAATGATATAAAATGTAACACTTTCTTTCTTCATTTTCCATTAAAAGATCAAAATCCAAGGCTGTCCACTGAACATCTGGTAATAAAACATAGCCGCAAATTGATTTAATGTTCCTGATTATTATAGTGCATAATACCAAAATGTGATCAATTTACCATGAATGATTGCACTTTCCGGCATAAATGACTTGTAAAACTTGAGGTACAGTTAAAGGCTTATGCAAGTATGTGCCGGTCCTATGTGCTTTTTGTTAAAACAAAAATAATCAATTCACCATTTTTTTGCTTAGATACCATTTATTCAAAAACTCCATTAATGACTTACCGCTTATTTTGGCGGAGCACACCACATTTCATTGTTGTTAATTAAAAATTATCAATCAAACTTTTCAGAAAGAATTAAATTTAATATGTGTCAGGTGTGTGTATAAAAGGGCATCTTTGTACATAATGGCACAAAATATGTAGCTAAAACCTAGCAACTTAGTGTCAAAATGTAATATTGTTAGGATAATCTTTCTACCTAATTGCCAATTTAAATTTTGTTTAATATACACAATAATTTCCCTTAAGAAAAACAAATAAGTTTACCATAATCACATTCAACCTTACCGGTATACCAGGTTAACTAGCTCTAACCTTAAGCTGTAACAAAATGTAATTGGATCTATATGTAGCAAATTAATCTCATGTTCTTATTTGTTTGATAGTATTCACGACCTGATTTGTAGTTGCTTGAAATAGGCCAGGTTAACACCTTTTCTTATAGCACAATATATTTTTAGCATAAACCTCTTTTCTTTTTTAGGCAAGACATATTTAACCTTATTATATAATGAATATTTTCTCTCAAGCATAACTGGTCAATATTAAAAAAAAGAAATCTATTCAAGCAAACCTCTATATCCTCAAGATCTCCAATCTATCCCTTTCAATTTTAGGCTACAAAATAAAAGGTCACGTTTCTCTGAAAACATTTTGGCCAAAGTTCGTTATATAATAAAACACATTACAAGTTAAAGTGATTACTCTCCTGGGTTCTGAATTTGATATAGGAAACTGATTACAAAATCAAAACACAAATGGTGAAAGGAATACTTAATTGAATTTGGATGGTCAGTTAAGTACGCAGAGGTCAACATACTTGCCTTGTGGGTATTGGACATCCATCACCAAGTCATCCATTCTAATTTCTAGTTGAATATCAAGAAATGCATATACTTAAACCATAGTTTATGAAATAAGTTAACATTATATGTAGAAATGCCATTTACTTTTTTATTTGGTCAACACTGTCCTTGATATGAATAATCATTTATTGTTTTCATTAAAATATTTTAAAATGAATAAAACATTTCTGCAATATTAATGATTATGTGTATGGTGCCACACCACAAAATAGCTTCCCATTGACTAACTGTAAAAAATGGCTTCCTCAAAACACCCGAAAACTCAATAATAAAGCAACTGGTTGCTTCAACACTGCCTTTTCTCAATTGATTATGATCTCTTCTAACACAAAATGATGATAAAGTACATCCTCAAGGCAAAGTTTTCAAGATACTGGATGCTGAAGTAATAACGCCAAATTTTGTATTACCAGAATCAGACGCAAATTAAGGAAAACCCTTTAAATTTTACCAAAGTAATCTGGAGATCAAAAATGGCATCAGAGCATCTTCTATAGAACAAAATATTGACCAAACATATTGCCCTTCCATTCATTCTGAGGTCCTCATTTAGGAAAGAGCAGTCAATTTTGCCGATTTTAGAAATGCCAGATTCCGAGCGCTAGTTATTTACTGTAGTGCACCCGTATGCATTTTATACAAGTCATATATACCATTGTAACTGGATTTAACCTGAGCAATATTTTACTGATATCATATGTTACAAGTCAAATGGCAACTTATAGGATTAAATCAAATCTCAAATGTTCAAATTTCAGCAAAACATCAGCAAGCACCTGTTTTGTTGTCACTGATATCAGTACTGTCTCATCTGTTGATCCTAGTGATCAAACAGGATTCATTATGGTACACAAAAACCATGGTTTAATAACAAATTCAGTAATCTATCTCAGAAGATGCGCCCAGGATCGGGCATAAGACGTCAGAGTTTCCAAGAAAGTTTATATCCAGTTTTAACTCATTACGTATAATTGCTTATTTCATTTCGTGACACTTTCATTGAATCTATTGACACTTTAGGCAGAACATGGGCATAATAATAATAATAATAATAATAATAATCGGATTTTAATAGCGCTTGTTAACTATGTATGCAAAGCGCTGTCGCCAATTATTATTACGCTGCCGTCAGGAAACCATCACAATCATTTTGCATGAACTAGTTGTCGCTTGCCAGGCGCGCATCCTATCTGCACTTAGATTGTATGTTCCCCATAACAGCATAGTTAAACAAAAAAGAGATGAAGATACATCTCAAATACTTTGCCATCAAAAAATTCACATATTTTAAGACATATACAACAACAACAACTACAAGTAATTTATGCATGCAGTCTTGACACCCTTCCTTTTCTTGTCATATCATGGCACTTAGATTATAATGTTAAACTGGCATTTCAAAATTAAACAAGGATAGCGTTTAAATATATGAAGGACATAAAAAACAAATTACTAAATACAATTATGACACCTTAGTATATCATTTCACTTACAATGCAGTCACTGACATTTCAGAAAAATATAGATTATATCATGACACCAAAATTGTACTTAGTAGCATTTCTAACTTGACATTGATGTTTACATGTCATTGTGACACCTTTTCTTGACATATAAGGCCAAAAAAAAAGTTTGTTTCTGGTAACATGCTTGAAAAAGTAAATGCGGTATGCGGCTTTTTATTTTTTATTTTTTACCTTTCGAAAATGTAATGCGATATGCGGTTTTCCTTTTTTTTTTTTTTTAATACAAAAAATGCAGGATTCCCAGGAAGAAAAACACATTAACACAATGCTCTTGGTTTTTTATATTATTTATTAATATCATTAATATCCATAAAGGCTTTATATATAACTGTAGCCTTTGTTATTGTAATAGGTATTGAGTATCCATGTAATCTTACCTAAATATGAGAATGTTCCTGTATCTCCAGATATATGAACAATTAATTGCCAACTAATTGATAGGCTGAGAGTACCTGAATTGGTGTTTGTTTGTTTTTACGCAAGTCTCCAGTAAGCTTTTTACAGAATTCGGTTGGGTTTAAAAACATTTTATTTTTGATGCGAAATATCAAAAAAAAAAATAATAAAATATGCGGGAAATATGTAATTAAACAGAAACGCGCGCGTGTTACCAGAAACAAACTTGTTTTTCTATTTGGCCTAATGAAACTTAGATTATTCTAGTTGGCATTTCAGAATTTAAGAAAAAGGCTGAACATTTCAATGGCTTATATAGGTATATTTAAGTACCTATATGAGACCTACTGCCACAAATTGATTGGAATGTCACACATAACAAGTATTTAGTTCCTTTTTTTTGTTCTTATCTTTCAATGATCTGTCTTCCTTCGTCATGTGAGTGCAAGAAAGTTGTATCTGCAATAGCTGCCATAGGTTTCTATTAGCTGCCAAAATGTTTATTTAATATTTCTTACTTACAAGTTACTACCTATTTAGTGATAGGAGCATACAGGATAACATTCTTCTGTAGACTTATCATCTTTATATCCCATTCTTTAGAACCATCATCATCAGGCCTATGTGGTATTGTATAACTATCTTTAAAATAAAGGTGTTATTATACAAGTGTAAGTGTAATATGCTCTTACCATGTTCACATATTGTTTTAACAAGTGTAGGGGCCCGTTTCATAAAGATTTGAATCAAGCGTTTGATTTCGAACGTAAATTTACATTGTATCAACCTATTTTATGCTTGATTAATCAAATGTACATTTGATTCAAATCTTTATGAAACGAGCCCTAGAAATGTCACTTGATGCAGTAACCCTATTATGACATGAGAGATGTATATCATTGATGTTGTGCATCTTTGTGTAATCAACATTCAAGTATGCATTGGTAATCACAATATGAAAAGCTTAAGAGAAAGTACATGTGGGTATTTCATAGAGTAGAAGTGAGATCAGTTCGACGGAACTCACAATTCGGATATGTATCTGAATTTGGATACCCCGTATCAAAATTCTGATAACCATCTGAATGTGGATTAAAAACAGCTGAAACGAGATATCAGGTGAAATGAATATTCAGCTTTGCTGCGCACCATAGTGGTATGTACAAAAGTCAATAACATTATCATCATTTGTTATCTAATTCTAACAAAGTTTTTGCCAAATTATTTTGCTCTCTGTGATCAGGACATGTTTCGAAGCTGTTCCACTGGAATTGCACAGATTGAAATGACATTTCCACAGATACATTTATCGTAAATGCAAGAAAGATTTTCGACATGTACTTGCCACCATGTGCTATCGTTTTGTTACCTGCGCAACGACAGGCGTATCAGAATTCGGATACCCCTCAATATCCTACCTAATACTGATACGGGTATCCGAATTTTGATATGTGGGTATCCAAATTCAGATACGTATCCGAATTGTGAGTTCTGCCAAACTGAGATAGGATATGATTGGACATGTGTGCAATATGAGCATTTTCGGTCACATGCACCTGTCACCAAAGACTAAAGAATAACAAGCAGGTCAGAGCCTGTCATCAAAATAATACATCCTATTAGAATGAAATTATCAATAAGAAGCTGTAGGCCATTGAGGTCACTTGTTAAACATCTAGCAGGTGTTAGCTTGTCAACTTGATGAAAGTGACACATTTTATTTGAAAGTGACACATTTTATTTGAAAGTGACACTGAATCAGCACAGAATTGATTGCAAAATGTGACATTATGTTGTCAATAATATCAAATTTATATTAAATGAAGCTATGTGCTACACATGTATTTGAGGATCACTTACACTGCTTACCAAGATATCGCCTTAAGAATATAAAGCAGCTGGTCAACTTGATAAAAGTGACACACCTTTTATTTCAAGTGACACCTAATCAGCATCAGATTGCATCTGGCAGTACTGTTGCGTGCACCAAGACATTTTAGTTTAAAGGTTACATGAAAAGAGACTATCAAGTAGTTTTTATACATTTGTTATAACAAAACTGAGTGAAAAACAACAACATAAAATTCCAATTATGCACGATGCTCATAAAAGCTTTCACATATACCGCCTCGCAATCCTGTATTTGACGACCTCAAAAACAATCTCTTTGAACTGGCTGAGTGATATTACGCTTGTTAGTGTACGAAGAGTTTCATAAGACCCTGGAATATACACCCAGTAAACTATTATATGTATTGTTTAATATCCGTAGATCTCGAAAATCTCTGAACCCTTACCGACGTCATCCGACCTTGCATTCATACTAGTTGTCGCTTTGTACTTTCTGTTCAAGGTACAATATCAAAACACCAGATGAAACAAAGCATGACGCGACGTCGAGACAAAGCTATCGAAGTATGTAAGCATCATAGTAGGGTAGTTCAGATTGATTGTTTTTCGAGGTCATAAAAAAGCGCTATATTTGGAAGTTGTTTTGAGTATCGTTGACTATTTGTGCTTCATTAAAATTTAACATTGGTGTTTTCCACTTTGTTTTGTTATAACGATTGTATATAAAGCTACTTATATTTCTTTTCATGTAACCTTTAAGTACAGGAGCACTTCAAAACTCAACTGGTGGTTGACTGTCATAGATTGCAGATAAATCAAAAGATATTTGGAGTTTGCATTAGATCTTCTGATAAAGCCATAGAGGGCAGTATTTATTGTTGTTAACAATGACAATTAATTATAAAAGAATATCTAAATATATTGATATGTAGGGTTTGAAACTTTGCATGCTTTTATTATTACTGCTTAAACTTCAAATGATGAAAAATCTCAAAATGCGCTGGAGAAAAGTTTTGGGATGATGCTGAACTTGTCCAATGCCCCTTTAATGGCTACGAGTAGAGGCAACAACACAAGAGATAGTTACCATGAAGCAGGTGCTATGTCTTTAAATCAGGCAACATATTACACATTTTATTCCAAAGTGACACATATCCCTATTATAAATAAAACATTTTCTTATTTTGCCAATTCAGACGCATGCTACATACTATATTGTACAGCAACTACAACAAAAACTGTATGATTTAAAAATACACGTTGAAATGAAATCCGCTTTTGTTGTTACCTCTTTAGACTGTCACGAGCATTGGGCTAAAAATAAATAATACTTGTGTTGCCCTTCGCGGCCTGGTCAAAAATTTTGAAAATCTGGGCTCTTTTTTTTTTTTTTTTAATCATGCTTTTTATGAATTTGCCTGTTTATGAAAAGTTTTACCTATGTTTTCCATTTGATAAAACATGTGTAAAAGTTGGGAACAGTACACCACAAATCCAAACAAGTAGCTACCCTCTGAACCTTTTTACAACCAAATTTTCACATTCTCCACGAATTACTTATATTTTTCATCAACACGGACCCGCATGGTAGATTGTCATGTATCCGTGTTCATATCCACAAAATCATTTCAGATTCTTTAAAATATCAATGTCATAAATTTTCATTTGGATGTTTTTGTAGAATTTAAAATCTTATTTGTTCAAAAATAAAACTCAAATCTTCAAAAAGCTAAATTTAAAAATATTACCTTTCTTTTCATTATTAGTTTCATCATAAAATTCATTCTATATTCTGAAAACACAATATTTTATTGCGAATCCAGAAGTAGAAGAGCAGAACAAAATAGCTGCATTTAATTGATAGATCGGCAGTTTGATCACTTAAAAGGATTTTTGAACATTTTAAAAGAATAAACTAACGGCATGTTCATGTAGAAAATACTTGAATGTGCTACAATTTTGAAAGTGAATATTTGAACGTAAGAAAAGAAATCCAATTTAACAATGAATATACGAACATTTTATACCTAGTTTCAAAGTGACAGTTCTACCGTACACTGCAAAGCATGCATGGCATGTATCGCTATATTTAGGCCTAATTAGATCTATTATTTTCCCGAACAGGAAAAGTGCCCAGTCAAATTTATTAGTTCATAGAAATTAAAAACATAATAAAAAAGGGCCGGCCTACCGGGTGTCCCAATTTTTCTCTGGGGAGGGCAACACAACTATTTTTTTATTTTTGGCCTAGTAGTGCTCCCACACTTGAATGCTGAATGCATCTCCAAGTGTGACATCAATGTTATACTTCTCATTAACAGTTTTATTGCATTAACTGACATTTCTAGACTGGTTAAGCAATATTTGAACAGCTAGGGTATGGATATCCAGATCTGAATGGGTTTGTCTGTAAGATGAGTGTTTTTGGTCACTGTTGACAAGACATCAAGTTGAACATCAAGTTGGTGAAAGTTTGTCAATTTAAATCACATTATTTGATTGCAAAGCAACCATGATTAGAGCAAACTTATAACTAAAATTGAACAACAAAATCACAGTGTCAAGAATGTCAAATGTTATCTCATATATAATTGCATCAAATTTGTTAACACTTTTACACACTAAAAAAATGAGATGGGTAGTTTTCCAATAGATTTGAACCCAGAGGGTGATTTAAGCCCTTCCCATAAAACACAGCAACATATCAGTAGACCCAATGGAATGTTAACCAAGGTTACTCCACTACTGCATTCATTTGTATAGTAAACAGTTTGAATTTACTCTATTTCAAACTGTATTTTAGGAATGAAAAACTCTGTCCAACTCAAATTTGTTTGCATTGATATCAAGCTGTGTTTATCCTCTTTCTGGAGGTCCTTTTCATTCACAGTTGGACAAAATAATAAATTTTCTATAGCAAGTTTTTCATCAGTAGTGTTACATACAAGTCTATGCAGTTGGTTCACTCAGTATGCTGTTTGTAAGCTGTGGAAATAGCAGTTTGAATTGAATGATGGGAAGGGCTTAAATCAACCTCTGATTTGAACCTTAGACTGCACCTTGGTTAACTTTGATTACACCTTAGATGCACTGTGTGCAATCAAGTATGTCAATATTATTGTTCCGTTAGAATAAACACTGGTAAATACGTCCCCGTTGACTTTACATGCAAAATGCCCTGTCATTAAATGTCATTTTCTTGACTTAAGGCAACTGGTTACCATGTGCTTGGTCTCAATTGAAAGATAATGGACAAATCTCTTTTACAAAATGGAAAAATATATATGGTCAAGGCAAAGTTTTCAAGATACGTCGCATCAAAGTCATGCTTCATTTTGAGTGCGCCTATGCTCATTGGGAAAATAGTGCCATTCACAAGAAACCCTGTGCTCTCCAAAAGTCGTAAAATTTCTTTAAAATGGTACAAACAAAATCTTTTCATCGTTTTCGTTTATGTTTTATTATAAGTATGTAGGCCTCCAGCCTATAATACAAGTAAATTATCAATACACTTCAATAATTTCGGATAACATAAACTTAATTACACACACTGCCCATTCAACACAATAGAGATTAAAACGATATATTGCAAGTCTGACACATATCAATCAGGATCAGGACAGCGTCCAAGTCTCAATTGTGTGCACCCATCTGAATGACCATTAAAACAACAAACTCAATGGCCCAAAGAACGGTTAACTAGCTTACAAAAACGGTGCACATGAAAAGGAGACAAGGACATGACCCCGAAATCAAGCATTAAATAAACATTCAATTTTGATGATGAATGGAATACCTTATTTTCAGAGCATTATAAATATAATCTTCCAAAGAAATAATTATTTTTTCATTCTCATGTTTCATAAGTTGAACAAAATTATCAAAATTTGCATTTGACCAGTAAAAACCTTTCATCATGAATCATTTAATAACAGTTCAATAAGCAGGATTAACTTCAACATTTTTGGGGAAAATACTTTTTCTACATATTCTGGAATTATTTTAGGCAATAAGGATCATGTTCAGCCTGCCAACAGGCATTCTCAACCTAGCAGACGATGCTACTCAATTTATTTACCGATGTGGTACCTTTAATACTCTTTACTAAAGAGGTACAGTGAGAGTTACAAGCATCCCCCTTATCATATAAGATAACTACAAGGCAACTTGTAAGATACACAAGTCTACAATGATATTCGTTTGGAAAAAATCACATATGTTTGTTTTCTTTCATCAAGGTTTTTCATTATTGCAATTGAGGAACCTAGAACTAAAAGGGGGTTAAGTCACAAAATCTTGAAAATTGAGTTGTGTCAATTTCCTACTACAGAATTCTCATTTCTAAATTCTGTACAAGTTTTGTAGTAATTTGATGATCAGAGCATGTCTAAGAGTCACTGCCAGATACAGCAATACCATTCAAGACAACACAAATGATATGATGTTTGTGTCATTTTCTCAGTTTGTACTCAATGTGACTTAACCCCCTTCTGGTTCTAGGGTCCTCAATTCTTCTTCTTTTTCATCACATTCAAAGAGTCATGGATATTAATACTTTTTCAGCCAGCAATTTGCTGGGCTTGTTAAACACACCAGCTATCATCGAGACAATCTATATAGTTCAAACAAATAATTAGTTACAAAAGCATTGCAGCTGTAGATAAAACATATTTACTGTTCATTATGAGAGAAGCTGTTATATACAGTGCAGAACTAAGAAAGCAGTATAATGAATAAATAAAGAAGCCATTTCTTTGGTCATTTCATAGCATTGCAGCATATCAAACATTGATGAAGTGTCTTGCTCTTCTTTCCTGTTTGCCTGGGTTGGAATGCACGGACTACATAATTAACAATGTATGTAAAACTTGTTTGTAATCAGAAAGGAACTTACACCAGTATGGCTGAGATAGAAATATACAAAGATCCTGGAACTTACTTAAAGAGGGTTTATGTAGCATCAATTTAATTTCTAATGAAATTGGTACTACAACCAAGTGTGTTCACAAATGTAATTGCCCTTTCTAATTAAAACTTTATTATATGTGACCGTACATCCCAAACCAACCGTAAATGCCACCTCTTGTCATTTTCACTTTTTTAAATATTTGCAAAGACCATGTTTTAAGGATTAAAATGACATCTCAATGAACTTCACACGATTTCCAGAAGTCAAGTTATAGTCCATCAAAGTTTGTCAGGAAGTAAAAATGATATAAACACGGTTACATTTTCTTGAAATGAAACTTTGCTGGTATTTTGTAGTAAGCACAAGGATTGTGAATTTGTCAAAAAATCAATTTCGGCTTGAAGTGTATTTTCATCGGTATATGAAGTTTCTTGCATTTACGGCTCATACAGGCTGGACAGCCACATATATGAATGATGGATAATTACAAATTTACTTAGATATCGAAGAACAAAACCAAACCATTTGTCTCTGCTCTGTAGGTATTTAAAATGGTTATTTGTTTATAAACATTTGTTGCTAATGAAGAAAAAGTGTGTCATTTGAAAAGGGATAATGTCTATTTTGTATTTAAGTTGAAAGATGTTGCTTTATTTATTATACCAGAATAATAATAATTACAAATTGGGTTTAAAACCATCAATTCATATACTAAAAGGAAATTCATTGTTATAAAAACATGAATATTTAAGTGTACAACATGCTTTGTAATTGCTATAAGTAACAAGAGCATAATAAATGATTAAATGTAAGATAGGCAGGTGGTCTTGCAGATAAGCTGCTATATGTTACTGTATAAGTTGTTTATTTCATGCTACATTAATTTTGGCGCTTTTCGCACTCAATTTGTTTACCACGAAAATAAATGTAGTGCAAAAAGTGGTATGTATATACCGCCGTACATCACAAAACCCACAAGCGCGAAAATTAAAGCGGAAAATGATTCAAAATTGCCCAATATTAGACTTGTGTGAAAATTACTGAGCATGAAAATATTGGTGTTTACAAAATATATATATTATTAAAAAGCATATTCTGAAGATGCATCCATATAAAAGCATTCCTCATTGCCAAAAAACACAGCCCCTTAATTTCTACTGTATCTTTATATCAACCTTTTGACCATTTTAGTTTACAATTCAGAAGGAGTATTATGGCCTTTTTTAAAAGTCTCCTTAAGTTGTTGTACTATAGTTATTGCAAGAAACCAATAATAATTGATGGACATCTCATCTTAAATGTCTAATAACATATTTAAGTGTCTGTGAATTAATCCTGTACAGAAATTAATGCCAAGCTGAAATATATTTGTATTCTTTCAGCATGCAGAAAAGCACTTTGGCTGGCAATTTAACATGCTGAAAACAGAAAAGGTTATGTATGCTAAAATTGGTTTTACAACATCCTCCTGCATATAGTGACATATTGCACTAAATGGCAGTTGAGACCTTTGTTTTGTTTCATTTACCTCTTACTACAGAAGAGTTAAGAATTTAGATGGAATATTAATGAATATTGTTACAACATTAAATTTCTCAAGAGATAAGTAAAGTAAGCATATGAACCTTGATGCTAATGCAATGGGGATTTTGTTTAAATATAAACAAGAGTTCAGGTAACATAGCACATTCATTGAAATGCTTAATTGCATAAGATTCCTCAAGCTAGTTTAAGAGTGAAACATTCAGTTGACGTATTCATAAGCATGACTACCACATTAAATTTCTTAAGCTCCGGAGATTTTAGTAACTGATACCAAGTAAAGAAACCCAACATCTAATGTAATTTGAACAAGTATTATTTGTTCTTACATTCTATTAAAGGCAATAAATAAATTCATTCGATAGAATCCTCTCTATTACTGTATTTGATTGTCTGCTATCTAATGATATATTTACTTTGCTCAAATGGAGTTGGAACATCAGAACGTGTATGATTTACTTATTATCACATAAATATATATAGCTTCCTTATCACTGAATACTCTTGCTCCTGATTATACTGAACTGATGCACTTTATAAAGACTGCATTAGATTTAAGAGATCTATTTTATTAATAGCAAACTCAAAATCATGTTTTGTTGCACTGAAAAAATAATAACTTTCATTTAACATTCATATATGCAGCATAGCAGTATATCTTACATTAATAAGCAAGTAAAATTTCCATGTAAGTGAAGATTACTAAGGTTGGAGATCACTTACAGAATTACACATGAGGCATTAATGATAATCCGGTAAGCTGTGGGTATATAAGGCAAGCCCAAGGTGATCTTGTAAGTGAAGCGGGTTATGGAGGTTGTTTGTTTAGATATTTCATATCTGATTCTAATTTGAATTTACTTACTTGAAGTTGCTTTAAAGGCATAAGCCATCCCTGGAGAAAATCAAGTACAATTCTGGTGCAAGATTGGAATATGCACATTTGGAACATCATTCGAGTACACTTTCTAGTATAAATTTTTTGTAGTACAATTCTAGTGCAAAAAAATTGTACTAGAATTGTATTTAAAGTGTAGTTGAAGGATGTTCCAAATGTGCACATTACAATCTTGTACTAGAATTGCACTCTATTTGTACCAGAATTGTACTCGATTTCTACGGATGATCATCTATGTGAACATCAACTTTCCATGGCACAAGTAATTTAAACTACTAACCTATGTCCATAACCATTCCTGTTAAACTTATATTTTTAAAGTACAAGAAAATTATGCTTGCTTTAAGTTTTTGTGTACACTGGAACATTAAATGTTCTTGATTCTTGAAATAAACTATTCAATTTTCAAAATGTTTATTTAACAAAACAAGGATGTCACCATGTTTTTTTAATATACCTTACATTACTAAACACTTTTTTATGAGTTTTTATTTCCATGTGGACTATGGAACTTTTACCCTAACCTTTTTTCATTCTCAGCTTATCTCCTCTGAAATAAGGGTGTCAAAAATTGGTGGTTTTCACCAAGGCTTGAACCAGGGACCTCTCGCATCCCAATCCCGTGTCTACCTATACCAAGCCACCCGAGGGGCACTGCCTAGGCAGCGATTTTGTGCCCATGATTTGCTCTTGTAGCTTTTTGTAACCCTTAGGAGCTTTAGGGTTAATTATAAAAAAATTGAATTAAGTATACACATTGTTGAATCTTAAATCTTCATGAGTCTGAAATATTAAGATATACTTCATTGTTGTGGGCAAAAAAATAATGAATAGGATGGACGGGGAAGCTCATTTTATAGTTGTTAAGGGGATGATACTTACCACCTTATAGGAATTAAAATATTAGAATTAAAAATATGTCTTATTAACCTAAAAAATGTAGCAACTACTGTTATATTTGTATCATTGAAAATAAATGACTAAGAAGTATTGACATTAATATTCCTGAACATCATCCAAAAAAGAATGATATACTGTATAAGTGGTATTTTTTGCGCTACATTTATTTTCATTGATAAAAATACAAAGATACAATTATGGAGGAGCAGTCAAAAGGCCCGAATTGTCCAGAGAAGACTACCCCTTGCTAGACAACTGTTTAAGATTACTTAGCGCGAAAATATTGGCGTTTACAGTAACAAAGCATAACAATCAGTGCATCAAATAGGTTCATTCATAAGGACATAAGGATTGATATACTGTAAAAATCAACATTTTTGCGGAAAGATATTTCCGTGATTTTGCAGATTTAGTCAAATTGGTGAGAATTTAATTTAGCGGTTTTGATGTCATTACAATAGAAACATAGTACAAAAATAAAAACCTAGCAAAATTTATACTTTTACAGTATATATAACTACTTGTGTTTGAATTGCTAGATTTTGATGTGACCTCTTTCTTTTATTTTACTTTTATGTCTTTTGATATAGTAATTCTCAAGGAGTCTCTAGCGTCCACAAAACATGTGTCACCCACCATTCACTACGTACTGTTTGCTCATTTAAAAACACTTTTAGAGAAATCTGGGACACAGCTTTGCTACTCTTCAAGTAGATGGGAATCGCAAAAAAGTGCTTACTTTTAATCCTGTTTACCTGTATTATTCACCTAAAATATATGCAGCATCAACAAGTCAATATAGCTGTCACTGTGTATACCTCAGAAAACCGTCAACTATTTGACTCAATATTATTGATAAAGGATCTTGAGAGAATTAATAATAATTTCTAGCAAATGGCTTCCATTTCTAAGTCTTGGTTCTCCAAATAAATATCAATAAATTAACATAATTTTTCAATCTTGTAAATAAATGGTGATGAATTTCAAAATAGAACATCACATACAACTAACAAAAAAGATTATCTTCAAAAATTTGTGTCACATTCTTAAATTATCATATATTTTCTGCTTACAATATAATTTTTCACTTATCATTGAACAAAAACCAATACCGTATATAAAAGGAGCACAAGTGAGACATCTTCTCTTTGGCAATATTACCCCATTACCATTTGTATAATAATTCCATAATAGCCGCCAGCGACTGTAACAAAACGAACCAAGAGTGTTTACAGCAAAAAAGAATCGATATAATGATTTTTTTTAAATAAAACTTTTTTGACCAGAAAAATCCCATACAGATTTTCCTTTTCAGAAATAGATTTAACTAATGTGTTAGATCAGAAAGAAGTGGAAAATATATGGACTAAGGTTTCCTCTTAAATAGTTTTCATTTAAATATGTATGTTGTCATTTTTGAAAAATCAGAACTTTTGTGACATGAAAAGAAAATCATTTTAAATTTTTTATAAAGAAAAATTGACATTATTAGCATGAAAAGGTAAAAGTTGTTGGTGTACAGAGCAGCACTCTGTATTTTAAAATGTTGTAATAGGGCGTCTTATTTCCTGTGTTCACTCAATTTCCGGGATATGTTGTATTTGATACACACCTTTATAATCCTCAAGCAAATCTCAAACACCTGTGACTAGTTGCCTATGTTTCTCACACAGATGCCAGATGTGCTTTAATCAAAACATGAATTAAATAGTAGTTGTAATGTGCTGAATATTTCCAAAATTGTGTGTCACCAAATCTCCTTGGGCTCTTTCTGTAAGAAAGAGAATAAAATATATTCTGCAGGTTGAATTACTGTGTGAGAAAAGTGGCACTGACAAAATGTAAATTTCAGTAAATTTTAACAAACATTATGAAACTGGGGCATCGCTGTTCTAGAAATCTGTTGAATTTACAATATTAATTTATCATTCTGGGGAAACCAATATTGACATTTCTGCAAATTTATTAGTTACATATTACAAGTGTGCAAGTGGGTCTTCAAATACTGAATTTGGTTTAAAATGACTTATACACCGTGATGCCTCACTTTGAGAGTGAATGACTTGCGTAGCAAACAATTGAATTATGTCAAGGGTTAGATTTATACATAGTATCTCACAAATGTCATACCACTTAGTATGTATACCAAACACAATTTGTAATTAACAGGCATTCAAAATAGAAGTCACATTTGTGGAAGCTTAGGAACAT
Organism: Ophiothrix spiculata; assembly: GCA_000969725.1. Classification (NCBI taxonomy): domain Eukaryota; kingdom Metazoa; phylum Echinodermata; class Ophiuroidea; order Amphilepidida; family Ophiotrichidae; genus Ophiothrix; species Ophiothrix spiculata. The sequence goes on from JXSR01S009216.1 coordinate 66,329, forward strand.
TTAAGTTTGGTGATGACTATTTGCAGCAAACAAAGTTTTATAAAGTTGAATTTGTTTACTACATCATTTGAATAAAATCGTATATGGTGACTTAAAAAGGTGACATCTTTTAAATTAACTCTAAAAAGCTAGTTATTTTAAAATAATGTCATGTACAATGGTCAACAAATGATACATTTTAGGTTAAAATCATTTACTGTAAATTGCTTTCTTGTCAGATTTATCATCTGGACAGGTTTTTAAATCATCAGGACATGACGCAAATTTCCAGTGGTCTGGTTGTTATGGAAAATGCACACAAGAGATATGGACTGTGTTTATTCTTTTATTTATAATCATTTAGTCTGTAATTTAAAATCTATATCTTGCTTACTAGATATAACTATATCTATGTATTTCCAAATAAGGACTTTTATTTGGTTCTAATATCCTAATATTAACTAACACTAATATAAAACTTACCTATGCGATCACACACAATGCTTTTTGATGTTTATTTGAAACAGTCTAGTAGAACTCAAGGACAGACCAATTTGCGATAAATAAAAACAAAACAAATCAAAAGATTGTGATTGGCATTTATATTCTTGTTGTTAGAATATTTGCTCGATTATTTAATATTAACTGCTTTAGGGGCATAATCAATATAGAGACGAGCGATCGCTCGGGCCGCCCGAGCCATGAAGCCAGGTAATTGATCGTCTTATCTTTGCATTTCACTCATCTGTGGCAACAAATTTAGTAATATAATGGTGAATAATATCAATACGTACCAAACTATCTAATCTATAATGATTGCTCGACCTAGGTATTGACTTGGCTTGGGTCAAGAAGATCGGCTCGTCCTTGCTCGGCTCGGGTGAGTTGCTCGGGTCTAAATTGATTATGTCCCTTACCATCAGTACATATTAACAACAAGAGAATGGAAAGTGCACCTACTAGGGAATTGAACTAGGGACCTGTGGAATATAAATCCAATGCCTTGACCCACCTGGCCGTGGAGCTTGCATGGTTTGACAGGTCTCTGAATATTTTTAAGTAGATAGCACAATTATAACATCCCCTCACTTTTCAAGGTTCTTATTTTCACCCACTTCAAATACCAAATATGCAAGCTCCTCACAGACGTTGTGACGCATGAATCCTATATAGAGTAGAATAGTTATCTGATCCATGTGATGTAGACATAAATATTCATATACCTCATTTCTTAACAATGGTATTAGAATTCCAGAAATCGTGATTTGCATAAGAGATATTGGTTTCAAAGATGCTTACAAATTTAAGCTTACTTACAGCATTATTTTTACAGACAATAATGACTATTGCTGAAAAAAATATCCCTGCATTGTGAGAGGGAAAAACATGCACTTTAAAAGCTGACATGACTGCCTCTCGCAAAATGAGCGAAAGTCGCAATTTTCAAAATTGAGTTTATGGCATATTTTAATTCTCTATAATCTTAGCTTTCTAATGATATATAATATGTCCTACTTTCTTTCTACAATCTTCATTTAGAGATCAAAATATAAGGCAGTCTACTCAAAATCTTACAGTAAAATATTGTAGCAAATCGATTTTAAAGTTACTGACTTCTATAGTGTATGATAGCAAAATGTGATCAATTACCCGTGAATAAGTGCCCTTCTTGGCATAATTGACCTTCAAAACGTGAGACATAGTTTAGAACTTATGCATTAATGTGTTTTATGTCAACAAACAAAATTTGATATTTTCACCATATTTTTACTTTAACAGCCATTTATTCAAAATTTTCAATTGTGACTTTCCGCTCATTTTGCCAGAACACCACTCATTTGACAAGTGCTTCATCCTTCTAGAAAGTGTGAGTGTAGCTCTACATGTATATACTGGTCATCTGATATAGACTATCTACTTCTATTTCTACTTCTACGCTTATTCTCATCAAAGCCTTTTCAGCATCTAGATGAGCTCTCTGGTCTTAGAGAGATGATATACTTTTGAAGGTATAGTGACTATGCACTCTGGTCCTAGAGTAGATGACGTATTTTGACATACGGTCACGGTTGCCGGGGAAGGTTCCCCTACTCTTATTTCGAACGGCCATAGCCTAGCCCGTGACGTTCTTTTACATCCGACAGTGTGTCAGGAACACTTCAGATGGGACCGACGGCTCTACGTGCCCTCCGAAGCACGAAGCAAGTAGAGCAAAGTTTCTTGCTTAAGGAAACAAGGAGACGTACCGAGAGTCAAGACCGGGACTCGACCCCACGACAGACGCATTCATTTGATTATGAGTCCAACGCTCTAACCACTCGGCCACGCTCCCCTCTATCAAAGCAATCCTTGAATCAATTATCTAGTCCAACACCCCTAAATCAATTCTCTAGTCCAGCAAGCATATAATGCATTTGCTTGCAAATGTCCAACAGGAATTTTGCCTGTTAAATATTGATCTACTGAAAATGTTTTGTTATGGTTGATTCGGGGACAGCTCGCTAGCCCGACAACTCGCTAGTCCGACTACTCGTTAGTTTGAAAGCTTGCTAGTCCGACGACTTGCTAGTCCGACAACTCGCTAGTCTGAATTTTAATTTAGGCTCGCCAGTCCGAAAAATGAAAAAGGCTCGCTAGTCTGAATGTTAAAAACGGCTCGCCAGTCCGAATTTAAATAACAGCTCGCTAGTCCAAATTTCAAAATAGGCTCGCTAGTCCGAATTCTGAAATAGGCTCGCTAGTCCAAATTTTAAAAACAGCTCGCTAGTCCGAATATGGCAAAATGTGTGCATATTTCTATTACAGTTTTTCAAAATTCAGACTAGCGAGCTGTTTTCAAAATTCGGACTAGCGAGCCTATTTCAGAATTCAAGACTAGCGAGCCTATTTTGAAATTCGGACTAGCGAGCCTATTATGAAATTTGGAATAGCGAGCTGTTATTTAAATTCGGACTGGCGAGCGGTTTTTAACATTCGGACTAGCGAGTTGCTTTTAAAATTCGGACTGACGAGCCTATTTTCATATTCGGACTAGCGAACCTTCGTACTTGGGAGCTGTTTTTTTGAACTAGCGAGCCTTTTTCAAGGTTATATTTTCCCCATTGAATAACGTTTCGGACTAGCGAGCCTTTGGACTAGCAAAATTTTGGACTAGCGAGTTGTCGGACTGGCGAGCGGACCCCGTTGATTCTACCCATTCCAGTCAAGCACCCAACTGATTGATCATAAATTGCAAAACAATCTACAGAACTGAGAGAACCTAACTTGTGTGTTTTATGCCGTGTTTTTTTTAAATAAATCAATTCAAAGAGTTGACTGTCGCAAGGCTGTATCTGCATATCAACAATCTGAAAAACAAAAGATGTTGAGACCTGAGCTCTATTACTGGGGTGTACACACAAACCTTCATCCATCACATACTGATAAAGATGGTCAAATTTGAGAGATGCTTGAGGTTATTTGAACAGCCCAGTGGGCACAAATTTGTTTTCAACGTCGAATTAACGTTAAATTAACGTTGTGATTTTAACACAACCCTTTTTTAACGTGTTTTCAACGTTT
>JXSR01S009219.1:22216-38306 GCA_000969725.1 Ophiothrix spiculata
ATGGATAGCGGGAGAGACAACAGTGAGGTGAACGAAGGCGATGATGGTTTCGTGCATGGATCTAGAGGAAGTTGGGACAGTTACTTTTGGTAACCCGGACTTAAAATAAAATATTTACAGTCATAAAAAAGTTATGATCTTCCTATGTTAATCGTTAATAATACATTTTATGGATAGCGGGAGAGACAACAGTGAGGTGAACGAAGGCGATGATGGTTTCGTGCATGGATCTAGAGGAAGTTGGGACAGTTACTTTTGGTAACCTGGACTAATTTCATAGTAGAAGACCGACTTGACAGAGAAGAACTCACCTAGGCGCCCCTTTCTTTTTCTTTTTGGTGAGAACAAGCAGTTAATTTTATCTTTTTATGCCTTTTGGAGATACAATTTTGACAGTTGTATATATCTTGCACAAATCAGTGCGAAATCGGTGCGCAAAACGCACGTTGTAGGTACCGAGCACGCAGGTACCGACTCGGTACGGTGAACGTAAGTTCTTAGTGCTCAATGAACTGTTGAACTAGTCAATGACAGAGTAGGCACGGAGCACGTACGTTCAACGTGCGGAGCACGCACGTGCATCGTGCGTCGTCGGTAGAAGACGTGACTGCTGAAAAAAATATCCGACTCAGGAAATTCGTACGTTGCACGTGCGTTGCACGTACGATGTTCGTACGATGCACGTGCGTCCATCGTATGTGTGGTAAAAACGTAGCAAGAACGCATAGAAAGTTCCTCATGGACTAAAAATGCTACGTCGTGTCTGCGTGCTCCAAAATCGGTACCGAGTCGGTACCGACAACGTACGTTTTGCACGATTTTCCTACGTTTTTGCACGCAGACAGCACGTACGTGCACGTACGACGGGTTGTGACCACCGCTTTAGTCGTGCTAGGGCAGTATTACCGACACAAGTTATGACCGGTCATAAGCAACTTAAGTCCGACCGTCTGAACGCTGCTTAACTCATTTTCTCAAATTACGCATAATACCAATTACACGCATCATTATTTTCCCCAATTCCTTGAACGATTTTGCAGATTTTATCGTTTTTTCAATCGATTTCAAAACCGCATTACCTTTTTCACCTATCCATTTTACAATTTCCCATTTCCTTTTGTCAATTGTTTTGATCTTAACTTGATTCTTTTGGTTCGAACATGTCTCAAGTTTCTCAGCTATACAGAGGTTTTTGAATCGCTCTAGATTGAAATCGAAGCAATATTGTTCACGTTGTTTTTTGTCAGCAAGGTTTTGGCCAGTCAATCTTATTTTCAAATTGTTATTCTTACCTCCATCAAAATTGCGGCTACTGAGGCGATCACCTGCCTCACCTGTTAATTCATCATTTTTAATAATGGCGTCAACAAATGCATCTTGCGGACTTTTTGTCTTATTTGGAGGGCATATTTCGTTATGTATTTTTTCATGGTATTGTGCTTGTCCTTTTGTTGTATCTTTGTTTGTTTCAAAAGTGCCGGAGTGACCACGTATATTTCCATTATCATCGAGGAATACGACATATCGGTGGTCGATACGAGCAAAACTATACAGGTCTCCATAGTTATAACTATCAACGATTTTTCCATCAATTACAAGATGGGAATCTTTGACCGATTTTGAGAGGTTTTTCCAACCATCTTTGTACTGTCTCTGAAAAATCTCGTGCAGACTACAACCGCTGTACAATCCCCTTTTATTTTTACCTCTTTTCATATTTTGCATTTGCTTTTCGGTCGGCTTTTTACCACCAACACCACCTTTTTGAATGAAATGTGCATGTATCCCCCTTTCAATGCGGCTTCTTATGACGGGATCTGTTTCAATGTGGTGAGCAATAATGTCCCTGTCTATGTTTTTGCCAGTTTGTTGATGAACTGCCTCAAGTAAACAATCAAACCTCAAACTTTGACTCTTACTTTCTCTCATGTCTTCATTTGATAAAATCGCAGGCGAAGAAAAATGACCGACACCATTTTCTCCCACATGAAAATCCAAAAGTATTGGGTCACGTTTTGTATTTCTACTGCTTGGCTCAAATTTAGTTGGCATTACTAATCCTTCGCCACCTAACACATTGATTTCTATTGATCTTCCGAAACATTCTGCTACTGCCTGAGCAGAATGTACACCTAGTGGTACTCCTTCTTTGACTATAGTTGCAAATAAAAGCGGGTCTCTTGTTTTCTTGAGCAGCTTTGTCAGTTCTTTGTTATACTCGTCTCTGATGTCGTTTAAGACGCTAGTGTTATTTTGTGATCCAGCATCTTTTTCTTTTTCCGCTTGACTAACATCTTTTCCGTACTTCTTCTGTAATTTAATGAACTCTTGATTGTGTACAGAGTTTCTGAACCATGCAATTGAATGTTTTAAGCATTGACCAGCATAATTTACAGCAGAATTGGTACAATGTTGGGCAGCTGGTTTAACAAAATCGGTGGTTAGTTTATCCTGAAGTTTGTGTGCTATCATTTGTTTCCATGCATCTACCATTCTGTTCTCGAAGTCTTTCTTTTCATTCTCCCTCATTACATTCCCTCCAACGGCTGATGAAGCTGTGCTATGATTTTTAATCTGCTTTTCTAAATTGTGTTCAATGTCTTTCAATATAATGTTCGTAACTGCTATCAACTGAGCAGTGGAGTTTCCTATGTTCACAAGTTTCACACTTCCAGACATCAGTTGCGATAAGTTTGACAATAGCTTTGCTCTGTTGTCGCTACTTCGTTGTAACTTTTTGGCAGCAACACCAAATCCACTGAATACCATAGAAGCCATTCTAGATATTACACCGTAAATTTCATCCCATTCTTGTGTACACGATCCTACAACGTGTTCATTTATTTCATTAATAATTCGCATGGCTTTCTCCGGTCCTAGGCTTATACGCAATTTGTGTGCCAAGCTAACCAGATTTTGTGTTTCAGTTTTCTTGTGTACATCTGCTACGATTGAGTCGCAAAAAGTTTGCAACTGTTTCCGGACTAAGTGTTCAATAGCGTGATCCATCCCTGCACTGGCGGCTCCATAGGCTGCAGCTTCAATAACCTTTTTACCAACTCGTTTTGTAACTTCCCTAGCTAGTGCACGTTTTCCAACCTGTTTGACCAGCTCTTTTCCTGTAAGGTTTGGAAGCAATTCACCTCCTATTTTGTAAGAATATCTCGAAAACTTCGACCCTCTCGAAAACCACATTCCAATCCCACTTGTCATGACTGTGAAGGCTAGACTTATGGCTTTGTTTTGCAGGTAAGATGTGAATGTGCAATAGCCGGATACTGCACATTCAATTGCAAACATGATGTCACCAATTCCCTCACCAATAAGACCACTTGCAACATGGGTAAAAACACCTGCTGTCACTATCTCAAGAAGAGCCCCCGCGATGATTTGAATGACTCCAATGGCTACTATAGCGGCAATTCTACAGATACATTGCCACGACCATTTAACCTCGCAGAGAGATATGATGTGATCAAGCCCGTTTAATGAAAATGTGATCAATTCTTCCGTCATGGCAACTTTTGTTTCTTCGTTTAGGGAATCAGGAAGGTCGAACAGATTTGAATCAATCTTGTCGTATTTGTGTAACCCACTTTTCCATAGTTCTATTTTGCTTGCGATAGCCTTCTTCCAAGAACAATTTTCACCGTATAATGTGTCCAACATTTTAGTCACTTCACCCTCATTCATGTTACCCTTAACTGTGACAGGAGTGATGATTTTAAACTTTATCAAATCATCAAACAAATTCTTATGGGGACGAGTAGGAAAGTTTATAGTGCCGTCTGTCTGAAACTGCTTGATTGCTAGTCTATACTGAAAGTTACTCTGAAGAATGTTGATTATTTCCGTTTTAAAACGCATATAAGAGTAAAAGTTGATATTTTCAAAATCTTGACGCAGCAATCGCGCTGGCATACTTGATGATATAAAGCCTTGTACTGTTAAATGGTGGAAAATGTCCCCACATTGATTACTCTTTACACCCTCGATAACAGCAAATGCTGCAGGTGTTATTTCGTCATATTTCTCTAGATGAATTGAAACTGGATCAATACCTGGATGGAGTGTGGCTCTTTTATTTATCAGAATAATGCCTTTTCTTTTCAGTAGTTTTTGCATTTTGACGTTATCTACGTGAGCTTCAAATACAGATTTACGCAACAGTATGATTTCCGTACCATCTTGATCATCTTTTTTCTTCTGCGTTGCGTCTTCCATGTCACAGGAATGTTCATAGAGCCATACTTCTTTAATCAGATTATCATCTTGATCCTGTTGTTCATCTGCATCTTTTACATCTTTTACATCTTCACTAGAATCGAGAATTTTCTTTCTAACGGTTTCATTCAAATGAACTTCTTTTAATTTACGTTTGTTTACTAATACATATTCAATTTCATCAGACAAAATTCCGACATTTCGATTCATTATCCAGAATTCTTCCCTACTTGGCAAAATGTTTGCAAAATCCTTGGCCCGTACAGTTGCTCTGTTAGACACTCTATCCAGAGCATTTATTATCTCATTCGAATAGAGAAAATATTTTTCCTGAAGGCGATGATGTCTTTCTGAGTGTTGGCAATCAACTCTTGATCCTTCTAAGATACCGTTATCAAGTAAATCTTGATAAATAACTGTCGCTTGGAAAGGATCAGATGAAATGTCTTCAATCATGTCCAAAGTTACTTCATGACCGCATGCGTCATCGATTGACTGTAGAAATGAGTAGAACACACTTATCACGCCCTCTTTCTGTACTCGATAGTCATCTGCAAACAGAAAACTGTCCTGCGACTTTGTGTATTGATCACTAAGAACGTTGACCTTGATTACAGAATTTTGCATCTGATCTATGCGTGTTGTTATCATAAGTTTGGCTTTATGCAAACAAGTTTTGAATTTACGTTTGTCTTCATCCTTCTCCAATTTCGTACGCTTTACCATGCAATGAGCTTTGTAATAGTATGCGGCTTCACAAAACTGTGGCTCGCTTCTGATAACTTCATCAAGTGTTGTTTCTGCTTCTTCAAAAGTCCCTTCTTCCATAAGTATTTTGGCTAGTTTTATACTATTCGCAGGATACTTAATTAGGTTCCTGTACGATTGGGCCTTTTTGAGGTTCACAGATGATACATCTATCATTCCACAAAAATCAGTAAATGTCCTTTTCACATCCTTTCCATCGTTTATACTCTCTTCCACACTATCTAGCCAAATAGCCCATCTATCCAATAAGCTTTGGCGTATTAGAGACATTTTCATCCTGTCTGTTTCTTTCTTCTCTTCAATATTTTTCAGAGCTTTGAAGTGACTTTGGAATTCCATAAAAAGTTGCTCCTCTACTTTTATCTTCCTCTCGTAGTGATCTTTAATCTTGCTTATACGTCTTTGCTCAAGAAGATTCCGTTCAGTTTTTTTAATGGAGCACTTTACAGCATCATGGATGTGATTGCTGTCGCAATCTGTATGTAGTATTATTAATTTTCCGCTTCCATTTTGCCCCTTTCTCGCTGATCGTCCAAAAGCTTGTTGCTCTACTCTGATGTTTGAAGGTAAATAGGTCAGACACACAAACAACCCACCGGAATCATCAGTTTTGTCGTCAATCTTGATGTCAGTGCCTCGTCCGGCCAAGTTTGTTGCCAATATAACGCATTGTTTTGGAACTGAATTGGTCTTAAAAATGTCAATCTCTTGATGACTGTGTTTGTAAACATGTGGAACAATACTAGTATTTCTTATAAACTCTTTCTCAATTTGTTCAACTTCTCTGATTGTTTCGCAGATGATAAGTACAGGTCTGGACTTTGATACCTTGCAAACACATCTTAAGATGTTTTTCATCCACTCGTCCTTTGTTCCACAAATTATGGCATTTTCTTCGATGAATTTAGAAGGACGAAATGTAGGTATTGTCATATATTCAATGCTATACAGGTCTTTCAATAATTCTCGTTCACGTTCAGACCCCAGTGTTCCTGTTAATCCGTATATATCAGGTTCATATCGCTTGAAGAATGTAATGTTCGACATAAACACAGCTTTTAAACTTTCAAAGCTAATTCGGCAGCCATGTTTCAGTTGCAGGAACTGGTGTAGCCCATTGTTCCATTGGGAGTTGTACTGTTCAGTGCCAGTGTCAGTGTCCATAATTATAACATTACATGATCGTTCTTGATACATTGTACTCTTGTCAACGTCAATGATATAATGTTCTCCTTCGTGCAGAAACCTCGCTTTAAAAGCATTTTTGATAAGGTTCTTCAAATGACGGATAACGAAATTCTCTAGGTAGTGTGGAATGCTGAATTCAGAGCCTCTTCGTATGCAGTCTTTTAAGGTACATGTAATGACGTCTGACTGTGTTTGAGACAACTGATCGTCAGGACAATGAACGGTGTACTCACCATTTATTATTGCTGTCTTTTTCAGTATTCTTCCAGCTTTATCAATCACCTCCTCGTCAATTAGGTATTGCCAAACGTATTGTATCTGCGATGGTTTTAAGGTACTCTCTGAGAAGGACATTCGCAGGTCGTCTATTTGCATGGTGCCAAACATAGCGTCCATTGCACATTTATAGACCAACTCTATGTCTTCATCGCTGCCATAAAGATCTTTTGCATGAACAAAATTCCATATATGAATATATAAAGGTTCTAAAGTATCCATTCCAGGAATACTGTGAGAAAGGTATAAGACGTTTTGTCCTTTATCTAGCAACATACTGTCTACCTCATCAATGATAACATTGTCACTTTTCCGATCACCAAGTATATTTTCATCATAAAATTCGTCTAGCAGAATATCTCTTTGAAATGTTCCGATTTCACCATAGACAATGGAAGACTGATATGCTTTCTTTCTGTCGTCTAGATTCTCGCAACAATTGTGTGACACGCTCGCACCAAATAGACGGTATATGCCACTGTAATCTTCTGCATCACGTTTTGCCAAAACAGAAGAGCTAGTTATGATGTCAACTTGTCCTCCACTCAAATAGTTCACAATAGCAAGCGCCACAACTATGAGTGATTTACCTTCACCTGTTGAAACCTGTTCCAGCATTCCACGCCCTTTGTTTGCACTCAACAAAAATAATAGAATTGAGAGTTGTTGCGTTAAGCGCAATTTCAAGCCCGTTTCAAGAAATATCCCTCTGAATACAACGGACAAATTCTCCACCATATTTTCCCTTATGTCGACACTCTTCTTCCGTTGAACCCAAGATCGGACATCTTCCTTGGTAAATTTGCTGATATTTTCCTCTTGCTGTGATTGACTTCCTTCACTGGTATCTTCCAATTGTTTTTCAATAGATCGAAGTATTTCTTTTACCATATATAGATTTTCGATAGGCAAAGAACTATTTGAATCCTCACGTACAATTGCAATAAGTTTTTCCAAGTCTCGTTCTTCCTGGGAGAAATGTATTTCTGCCATCTGCTTTTCCCATTCTTTATCAGGGTAATCTTTAACTATTTGAAAAGTTTTCTTCTCACATGGCCATCGATTTGAAAATAAGTTGCGCAAAAGTGCCATGAAATTAATCTCATCTACGTTGTCATGTTCAGTCAGGTTTTCTGTCAAATGTTTGATGATGCTATCGCCATGTCTATTTCGGAGCCCCCAGAAATAACCTGCAGCCTCAATCAAAACATCAGAATCTGATATTGTCACTGGTAGAGCGTGTATCACAGCAAATTCTCGATGTAATCGTAACCTAAATGGCCATTCACTTATTGGCAGATTTCGTAATTCTGAGACTGTGTTGTCATCCAAGTTTCCCCTTTCTATTGCTAATGCAAGGTCATCAATAGTGTTTAAAGAGAACGAAGTGTCAGGGTCAACTAACTTCAGCTGATTACTGAGAAACAATAGCCATGTCTCATCTTCAATTGCCGATAATTTCAAACGGAGTGACATTTCCTTTTCCATCGGGATGTTGACAGCTATTTGCATCTGCATCAGAACATATTCTGTTAGCCAAGATTCTTGTTTTTTTGTGGCAAAGATTCTTGTAAAGTCATCTAGAGAAGAAAATTCATTGTTGTCACAACTTGTCTCTACGATTCGTGTTACGAGCAACTGAAGCACTTCTTGAGATATTTGAACTCCTTCACTGAAAAATCGACTTAGTAGAACCTCTTGTAGTAGTTTCACTCCGTCACTACGAACAAATGCAAGTTTTTGAATATATCTTATTACTTTTATTGGCAATGAAAGTGATTGCAGGTCTTGTGAAGAAATTTCAGTTTCCTTGTTATCCCATTCAGAAGTTGCAGTATCTTTTCCATCCACTGAATTAAGGTCATTATTCTGCAGATCGTCATTGTTGCAGGCGTTATCTCCAAAAAATGCAGGTGAGTCCGGCAAGAACTGAAAGTACTCTGTTTGAATCTCAGATATCACATCCTCTAGAAACTCGTTATGAATAGCGATGATACTCCCATCAATGAAGTCATCTAATTTTTCTTTGTCATCAATATCTTTGTCATAAATCACACTTTGTAATATTTCTACGAATTTTTCAAGATTTATTTGACGGATGAAGTTGCCTACATCAGCAGAGTCAAAGTGTGAGAATTCAGAACTTTGAGAAAATGTTAAAACATCTGATGATTTTTTAGTAATCTTTTCAGATATTTCCTCCATCAAAATCCATCTCTGTTTCAGCATTAGTAAATGTAAAGTACTTTTCACATGCACTTGAATTTCAAGCCATAGGTCTGTGTGATTGATGTGTTCAGGATCTGTATCCATGTTCTCCGTAGAATAATGACCAATGTCTCTTATGTCGTTATAAAGTTGATCTAATTGGTCCTTTTGTAGATGCTGTTTTCGTATACTTTCTTGAGATGCCTCTAATAAATCCTTTACACAATGGACGTCGTTCCTTGTTTTAAGACATTTGCCATGAATTTCTGTCTTTATTTCTTTAAAGCAATCCAACCATGTGCTTATACAGTCAGTACTGTGTAAGCATTTTCCAACTACGCTTTGCAAAACTTCATTTGAAGGTTTTACCTTTGATTCTCTTGTACCCTCTACGATAGTTTGGTCTAAAAAGGTTACGCTACCTTTCTTGCAAAATTCTGGTACGTGAATAAGCCTATTTGGTGATTCACTTTCATTATTTACGTCCCTCTTTACACATTCCTTTTTCTGGGTTATTGTATGTAAACCATTTGACGTAGACATTTGTGACTGAATTTGTAACAAATTTATATCTCGTAAGTCTGAAGACGTTATTTCAAGTGATTTGAATATCGAATTATCTTTTGCAGCAGCATAAAATTCGTCAGCAACACAATTTGCTATGATCGTTGCTTTACGCCGCCTCTGTGATTGCTTACTTTGATGGTTTGTCTTCTTACTTTTCCCTTTTTGTCCACATTCAGCTCGTTCGGGCAGACTTGGTGGTGACACTTCTGATATTGAGACGTTTTTATTATTTTTTATGCAAAATGCGTAGCGTTTATCACTGCATTTATTATGAGAGTAGCTCAATCTGAAATGACCAGGACCATACCAATATGTTTTGCCCATTCCTGACTCTGTTACTCGTGCATTGTCTCTCCCCTTCTTGCCATTTTTTCCACCTCGACCTCCAGATCCATCGTTGCCGTCTGAAGCGCTACTTCCAAAATTAGAAATAACAGTAACTTTGTCTCCCAAGTCTATTGTATTATGTAAACCGATAAAATCAAATGTTCCCCCGTATCCACCAAGACCAGCCTTACCTCCACTTCCACCATCACCGCCTCTCCTGCCGTAAGTACCTTCATTACCATAATGTATGCAATAGGTCTGCCGCGAAAAAAAAGTTTCATAGTGGGCCATTTCAACAAGATTGTCTTTATATGTATGAAATTTGTAATAATAGCTGCGAATAAATATGCTATCTGGTGAGTCGTTACGATCAAGAAAAACCTTTGCATTTCCTAAGCATCTGTTCCGATTTTGTCCCGAAGTACTTCCACTAAACACGCCTGAATCGGGAAATTTGTCTTTGAACTCATAACTATTCAAACAAATTCCATCTTCACCATCCATTCCGTCTTTTCCGTCACCCCCGCCCTGTCCACAGCTGCCATTGCCACCGTTTGATATTATGGTCATTTTGTCTGCATTAATCACAGCGTCAGTAAGAATCAGAACATTTCCTCCACTCTCTCCATGATATCCATGCTGTCCATTGTCGCCGTCCTCGCCAGCAGTTTGGCCGTCTCGTGCCTTGCTGATATTATCGGCTTTAGCGTCTTGACCAGAAAAATCCCATTTCAGATTATCTTTGGAGATGATATGAATCTCTTTTGATGTAATAATCAAATTTGTCCCCGGCCAACAGATATCACAATTTGCGCGCAAAACTTCATATGCAAATATTTTCACTTCTTTCACGTCTCTCATGTCTTTGCGTCTGGTGCTAACCACATCATGAATACAACTGACAGCTTGTTTCAAGTCTACGAAGTGTCTGCGACAAAGAATCTTTAGTTTGTCTCCTTCGATTACCTGAGTCGAATTAGAATAAGGGTCGTTTATCTCTTGTACGATTTTTTTTATTTTTTCTAGAAATACATTACTCCGTAAGGAAGAGTCACCTAATTCTGAAGCTAGTACTTTAAGCTTGTTAAAGAATGGTGGTAAGTTTTGTGTGTCCTTGAAAATATATCTCACATCCTGATAACCTCCACTAAAAAGCACTCGTAGAAAGTCCTCCTCGAAAATAAAGCATTCTCTGACACATTTCAAAAATTCATCTAAGAATTCTTTCTCACGTAAGAGAGATTCACATTTTGAACTCAAACAGGTCCAACAAACTTCTAAAAATTGTTGGCAGAATATGTGTTCTCGTTGTTCGTGCAAATATCTTTGACATTCTTTGAGAAGTTCATAGCTCTTCAACTGATCAAACGGTTTTTTGATATCTTGTATCAAACGGATCTGTTGTATTATATTCACGTGCTGTAGGATTGTCTCTTTCGGGATTGTACTTAATATTTTCTCTCCGAGATACTGTTTTGTTTCATTAATAAAGCAATCCAATGATTCTTCAATATAGACATTTTGAATGTAAGCTTCCTCCCTACGACTCACAGTCCACCCACATAGTTTAATCGACATTCTTACGTCATCTAATGTCATGTAGCTAGCAACACCATTTGAAACTAACCTTTCCACATAGACTTTTCGTTCTTCAAAATTAACATTAGATGCTCCTGACTGAACTACAACTGATTTTATCTCAGTTAAATTGATACTAAATGTATCACGGGATTTGAATGTTGAATTACTGTGTGCGTCAGTGGAAAATTCCTCTTGCATGCATTTTGCAAGGAGAGGTGCTGGACGTCGCCTATGGCAATGGTTGGACTTCGTGATTTTCCCTTTCTGTCCACTTTTAGCCCTTTTAGGTGAACTTGGAGGTAACACTTCTACTATGGAGAC
The DNA here is from genome assembly GCA_000969725.1 of Ophiothrix spiculata. Classification (NCBI taxonomy): domain Eukaryota; kingdom Metazoa; phylum Echinodermata; class Ophiuroidea; order Amphilepidida; family Ophiotrichidae; genus Ophiothrix; species Ophiothrix spiculata. Next base: position 33,677 of record JXSR01S009219.1, read on the forward strand.
ATATTTTTTACTTTTGGGACACCATGCATATCGTGTTCTGCTGTCACAGAAGTCAGTGTATCTCAATCGGAGATGACCAGGGCCGAACCACTTTGTTTGTGCCTCCTTGTACTCTGTTACACGAGCATTGTCTCTTCCGTTCTTTCCATTTATTCCTCCTCGTCCACCTAATCCATCTTTACCATCTAACCCGTCACATCCATCATCACAAATAACAGTGGCTTTGTTTTCTATTGATGTCTTACTCTGTAGACCGATGATATCAATTGTTCCGCCGTATCCACCGAGACCTACTTTTCCCCCACTTCCACCATCGCCACCCCTTTTGCCAAAGGTACCTTCAGTACCATAATGTATGCAATAAGCCTGTCGGAATACAAACAGATCATTCTCGTGATGTGCTATTTTAACCAAATTATTTTCCTTCGTTTGAAATTTGCAATAAAAGTCATTGCTGTCATTAGATACATCATCAAGACGTTTTATTTCATTTTTGAAACATTTGTCTATATTTCGTTCGACTCGTTGTCCTATAAACACTGCTGTATCAGGAAATCGTTCTTTGAACTCATAGTCCTTCAAACCAATTCCATCTTCACCATCTTCTCCATCTTTCCCGTCACCTCCATCCTGTCCACTGCTGCCATTTCCACCATTTGATACTATGGTAATATTATCTGCATTTTTCAGGAAATTAGTCAGAATAAGTACATTCCCTCCATTCTGTCCGTGACAGCCATCTTCTCCTGCATCACCGTTCTCCCCGGCACTTTGGCCAGATCGTGCCTTGCTTTTACATTCTTCTTTAGAGTCTTGACCAGACACGTCCCACTTCAAACGACTTGTCGAGGTTATATGAATATCTTCTGATGCAATAATCAGATTTGTCCCAGGCCACTGGATATCACAATTTGCACGCAATACCTCAAATGCAAATATTTTCACTTCTTTTACGTCTCTCATATCTATGCCTCTAACCCTTACCTTATCATGAATACAACTGACAGCTTGTTTTAAATCAATACAGTTTCTGTAACAAAGAATCTTAATTTCCTCCCCTTCAATTATCTCAATGGAATAGGGTTTGTTTATCTCTTGTACAACTTGTTTGAAAATGTCACAAAATCCAGCACTTTGCAAGAATGTGTCACCTGAATGTGAGGCAATTTCTTTGAGCTTATCAAAGAAAAAGGGTAGGCCAGTAGTGTTAATTAGCCGGTAGAAAAACTGCCCCACGTCGTATTGGTAAATAACGTCCCTAAACAGCAAACCTAGAAAGTCCCCATCGACCATAAAACATTGTCTGATACATTTCCAAAGTTCATCAAAGAATTGAAGATTTTCACACATTGAGCTCACACATGTCCAACAAACTTCTAAAAAACGTTTGTGGAGCAGCTGTTTCTGTTCTGTGTTAACATATACTTGACAGTTTTGGAATAACTTATAACTCTTTAACTTATCAAATGGTTGTTTGATATCTATTGGAGAGAGAATTTTCTCTAAAGTATTCACGTGGAATAAAAGTGTCTCTTTCGATATTCTTCTGGATATTTCCTCAAAATATTCTTTTGTTTCAGTAGTAAACAGGTCAAGTGATTCTTTAATGTAGGTATTCTGAATGAAGATCTCCTCTCTTTGACTGATAGACAATCCGGAGAATTTTATTGATCTCTTTACGTCATCCAGGCTCGTACAATTTGCAACACCATCTGCAACTATTTTTTTGACATGAACCTTGCTTTCCTCAAAATTTTCTGTCATGTTTGAAGTATTTAAACTTGACATGATGGAATTCCCTGGATTGGTGATGGTAATACGGAAATTCCAATATCGGCTTGCTCTCGATGTCACACATTAATTGTAGTCGATTTTTTTAAATATCTAGGATGCCTCTTACAATCAAATCGTCAATATTTTCCTTCTTCTGTCACTAGTATCTGTACAAATAAAACAATAATTCAAGTAGTTATTTTTCGAGCAAAATGTGCCACTGATGATAAATGAAAACCTAAAAAGAGAGGGTTATCCGGAAGATACTGGATAGTTGTTGTGCTGTATGTAGCTATATATATATAATATTAATTAAGCACGTTACACCCTGTATTTACTACACTCCCAGTCGGCTTTCATGTGGTAAAACTATCTAACTTGAAATACCGTACTCTATCGTAATCAGTTGAAATCAACCTCTTTGCAATTTTTTCTAGGGATCAAAGGTCAAGTTGACTTGAAATTTGATATGGATGTACTTTAGGACATGTGTTGAGCAACATAAACACATTTTAAAATCATCCAAGGGTATTCTCAGAATGTTCTCAGACTGATTGATCTGAAATTTGATAAGGATGTACTTTAAGACATCCTTAGCAAATAAACACATTTTAAAAAATATCCGAGGTCATTAAGGGGGTCTTTAGGAGGTCGAAAGTGGTCAAATGTCAAATTCTCAAAATGCTCTGATTGACCTGAAATTTGATTATCCGAGGTCATTAAGGGGGTCTTTAGGAGGTCGAAAGTGGTCAAATGTCAAATTCTCAAAATGCTCTGATTGACCTGAAATTTGATACGGATGTACTTTAGGACAACCCTTGTAACATATTTATTCGAGGCCATTAAGAGGGTCGAAAATAATGAAAAATAAATATCTGCCGAGTGCAAGGTGAAACATTTCAAAACTCGTGATTTTATTTTTCTGAAAAATTTATGTTTGTAATATTTGTTGTTGAAAAGGTCGTCAATGCCGTCTTGTGTGTCATATATGCAATATATATGCAAGTACGTTACAAGGTAATGTCATGAACTTTGGGAACATGAATCCTCTTAACATTGCTTACAAAAGTTATGGGATGACAAAAATGTCAGGGGTCAAATGGGGTCACAGTTGTCAAAAAGATCAAATTATATAAAAAATCATCAAAAATCTGTAACTTCCAACTTAAAGGTGGCAGAATTATTCTGCTTGCACAGATAGATTGCAAACACATTACCGGAAACATGTAGGTGACCTTTGACCCCCAAAGGTCAAAGTTCATAGGTTGAAGGTCCAATTTTCAAGTCTGTTAAATGTCTGTCAAATTTTTTGTCTTGGACCACTCAGTGATCAAAAGTGTCAAAAATAACCCCGTCGTCCGATCCTTTCGTGGGGGTCAAAGGTCAAAAGAACGGTCAATGGAAAGGTCGAATTGTCAACTTCGTCCGATTTCAAAGGTTAAGGTGTCAAATTGTTCATCTTGGGTCAGCGATCAAAAGTGTTAATAGTGACCCCGTCGTCCAACTTTTTCTTTGGGTCAAAGTTTAAACGAAAGGTCAAATTAACAACTTTCTCCGATTTCAAAGGTTAAGGTGTCAAATTGATCGACTCGGATCAGCAATCAAAAGTGTCAATAGTGACCCCGTCGTCCGACTCTTTCTTGGGGGTCTAAGGTCAATGGAAAGGTCAAATTGTCAACTTTGTCCGATTTCAAAGGTTAAGGTGTCAAGTTGTTCGTCTTGGAACAGCGATCAAAAGTGTCCATTGTGATCCCGTTGTTGGACCTTTTTTGGGGTCAAAGGTCAAAATAAATGTCGAATTTTCAACTTTGTCCGATTTCAACATTTATAATGTTAAATTGTGCGTCTTTGGTCAGTGATCAAAAGTGTCAATGGTGACCCTATTGTCTGTTTCTTCCTCGGGGTCAAAGGTCATAAAAGAAAAGTCAAATTTTCAACTTTGTGCGATTTTAAAGATTAAGGTGTCTAATTGTTTGTTTTGGAACATCAACCAAAAGTGTTAATGGTGGCCCCTTTGTCCGACCTTTACTAAGGGGTCAAAAGTTAAAAAGAAAAATTCGTTCGTCTTAGATCATTGATCAATAGTACCAATGATGACCCCGTCATCCATCCTTTTCTTGGGGTCAAAGGTCATAAGAAAGGTTAAGTTGACAAATTTGTCCAATTTCAACATTTAATGTTTCAAATTGTTCGTCATCTATTATTTAAAGAAAAGGCAATCGGCAGGGTCCGTGTCACTTTTAGAGACACGGTCATGTCTAGTTTCATTTTGTCATTTTACTTCATCTTAGTACTAGATACTTCATTTACCCATTACTTGGCAGGAGAACGTTTATTTTTCACACCGCTGACCTATATACGTTGACGCATAGCTCATATTCAAGCAGGCATGACTTTAAGTGGGTTGATAGTTTTGTTTTGATACTGAAATAAAGTATTTCTAGATACGTTTTCAGATGTTTTTCTGAGTTACACACAATATGATAGACCATTTTTATTTAAGAATATGTTATAAGGAAAATGATTTTGTCCATGTACAGCCACCTATTTGTAGACAAAAATTCTGATTTGTGGTTGCAGAGTTATTGATTTTTCAAAAGTTTGCCAATATTTTTGGAAGTGAAGACAAGAGAATTTCAGATGTTTACATGTTATGTGGACATCCATGCACACTCAAGAATTTTTTAATATATCTGTTAGGGAATGCTCTTCTAACAGGATCAAATGTGAAAGAGATTGCCCGACTGCAACGTCTTGAGAACTGGGCAGTTAAGATTATTTTCTGCAAATCGAAGAAAGATCACGCCTCACCTCTTCTGGAACAGCTACACTGGCTACCTATTAGTGAGCGCATTAC
>JXSR01S009220.1:60021-72257 GCA_000969725.1 Ophiothrix spiculata
TATGTCGGCTTTACTATATTTCATTTTTAATCAAAACAAACTCTAGTCTTGATCATTTTTATTTTTTATTCATTTTTATCTTTATTTGAATTCAGAGTCTCTACCAGTTATCAATCAAATGAGTCAGTCAATTTCTACAAAACAAAATTATGAGGAACCTTATCTTTGATCAAAAAGATATTGAACATACTGAAATTCTGCTTGCAGTACAATCCCTGCAGCTTTCGATCATGAATCTGCATAAGACTTTATCTACACCAGAGAGGTGTAGAGTCCACATGGCCTCTATATGGAACAGCCTGTTCATTCGGTTCAATCTGCATTGGTATAGATATACAATAAGGCCAAGAGGAAAAAAAAAGGGGTTGCCTCAGAAACCTTTTGCAAAAAAGCTATTCGGTATTCAATTTTTTATTTTTTTAAGGAAACTAGCTATGCGGTATGCGATATTTCTTCTTTTTTTTTAACGCTTGCAACAGCAAATGACAGCAACCCAGAAGGTGATCGATCGCTGGATTACTCTCGATAAAAAAAAAGAGAGAAAAACAAGCGCATAGCTCTACGCCAGTACTGCTCTACTCGCTAAATTCATTTTCACATAGCAATGTGCGCGGGTTTCTGAGACAAACTTCTTTTTTTTTACCAAAGCACTACAAAAGTTACTCACTCTGAGTTCCTTCATATCCATATCACCATAGTGTGTTGCATCTGTGTCCCAGTACATGGCAAAATTAGCAATCTCCAACAGCTTGAACTTCATGCCTCCTTCCTGACCTTGCACTATACCTGGTGTCTGAAAAGAGAAAGAAAGAAAGAATTCTTTAGGCTAATCTTCAAGGATAGAAGTTTATTTCCATTAGGGTCAAAGATCTTTCTTTAATTAAATTAGTTTTGGAAGCAGGAGGAAGACCGGAATACCTGGAGAAGAACCTGCGGAAGCGAGCATGGACTGAAAACCAAATGCACATACAGCGCCAGGACCGGGAATCGAACCCGGGACTCAGCGGTGCAAAGCGAGGGAAATACCGCTGTGTTAACCCGGCAGCTTCCCAATGAACACCATGTTCATTCAATCTAATGCTACTTTAAAAGTCTCTGGTATACTGTAAAAGTGCATAATTGTGATCACCCATCATAAACCTCTAGTACAGTCAACAATTTTCATTTTGAACTACAGTATACAAATATTGACTGCCCATGAGGGCAATAGTAAAACCCTCAAGTGATCTTGAGACTATATAGTATGTCCAGAGTATGATAGTCTCAAGGTCACTGAGGGAAAAAACAGTTTTTACTATTGTCAGAATGAAAGAGCAGTCAATATTTGTTTTATATACCAATTTTGTTTTGAGATGGCAATAGTAAGCTCAAATCAAGCCAATCGGTATATATACAAAATATGTGTAAAGATGTAATCTGATAAACTGTGATTTTTACAGATTTAAAATATTCATACCATTCTAATATCAGTTTTCATTTCAACTCCAAAGTATATGAAAACCAGCATTTTCTATTTGTAATCTAATTAGAAATGTTCATAAAAATGAAATTTTAAAGGATGCTTACTTTAATAAGCATCCTTTAAAATTTCATTTTTATGAACATAAAAGTATTATGTGTTCTGGATTGAATTGCTTCGAAGAATCATAACTCTCCTTCTGTATTAATTTTAAATAAGTAAAAGATGGAGATATTTATCTATTTGAATCTTCACTAAAACAAAATTGATCAGTGGCAAACTTTACTGAATTTTTAATGAATGGTCACAATTTTACTGAGAACAATTTGTTATACTCTAGTTGTCTTTCATTACAAAATCTTTAAATTAAAAAAATAAACTCTATAAACCTTGAAGTAAACAGTAAGCAATAGACTCTGTTACGAGATCCACAGCATATCCCTTGTAACATTGTGAACTGCTGTTTTTGTGTTGTGTAAGCGATTAGCAATGATTGACTAGGATTGATTAAGACCAAATCATTGGGTATGCGTATTGATACATTTTGTGGATGAATCTTTCATGATTTAGTATGATTTTTGACTAATTTTGTTCTTACCAAAAGGACAAACTTAGAACAGAAGTTCATTTGAATATTCATCAAGATTTGATACGTAGTTATGATTCAAAACATATCGACTAACTTATTTTCCTGTATAAGCTATATTGCAGATCCATTGATTATTTGATTACTGATGCATTGTGGGAATGAAAAGGGCTTACATTTCAGCAAATTTTGAGCCCTTTTCAGTCCCACAATACATCAGAACCCAATAATCAATGGATCTGCAATACAGCCTATGGTCATATTGCCTTATGTGCATTATTCGGCTGCTTACTGTATACTTCAATGTTTAGAGAGTATACACTAATTGTGCCCCAATTTGACCTATATTACATATAAATAAGAATCACATAGTTCATCTCCTTCTACTTCAGGCCACAAACTTATTGAACACCTTTCATATACTTACCCAAGTTTCATCAGTGCTCTGTGCAGACAAGCTTTCAATGGTGATGCCAAAAGCAAACGATTCATTCGGGATGGTGGTAGAGTCCTCGTAACGAATATGAACATCTTGGATTTTGAGCTGAAACAAAAATTGCATAATATGTAAATATGATTAAGGTTTGAAGTTATGACATGAAAAGATTTTTCAGTTTTCTTTCAATTATCCAGGTTTTCTATCTTCTACAAAATTGAATGCTTATATAAGCACAAATCATTAAAACAAACACACTAATTAAGGTTTTGTTTGGAGTATTTATTTTTGCTAAATAGTAAAAGTTAAAATAAATAAATACAGAGGAAATTATAATTTGCTTTGCCTCTTTGAGTATGATTTGTAATTCAAGGCATCCTCAGGTGTTCGCTGACCACTACAGCCCAAGGAAGCTCAATTTCACACCAAGCTTAGCAACATTTCAGGCTCTGCGGTATGCAACCTCTAGGGGTGCTGAACCTTGATCAGCCCACAAATGCCCATCCCTGCCCGTATTAGTTTCGAATGGGTTTCAACAAGGCAATTGGCAGTTTCCTTGTCCAAGGGTATTTTAAGCACACTCAACGTTTTTGGCACCATCATGGTTAGAACTCAGGACCTGCTGCACCAAGAGTGAACGCCTTACTGTTTGAGCTAACTTGACTGCTTATAAGTTAACCAACAAACAATTATTTGTTATTCATCACATCAAAATGGTGCAGTTAGGTAATGTAATCAAAATTGGCTTTTAATGTTTTCTTAAAGTTCACTTTATTAGCTTTAAAATAAAAAGCTTTTAAATTTCAGAGATGTACATCATTTTTTCTGCAAAAGTTAATGAAAACAGTAAATTCAAAATAATTTAAAGAACCACCTAACTAACCATCATATTTTATGAAATCATTGCACCCCTGTTTCTCAAAATACTAGCTAGCACCACCAATTACCCAATTTCAAACGACTGCATTAGATAAGAGGACCAATCATGCAATTCAATTTTTAGAATGGTTACAGATAAGCCACCTACCTGAAGATTCTCCAAGACATTATAAAGTAGGGAGGTGGAGTAAGCATACCAAGTAGAAGAACCTGCCTCTGGAGCTGCCACTTCCATTTTACCCTAAAATAGATATTGCAAATAAGTTTTTTATTGACTGGTTACAACCACTGTCTAACTTTTGTACCATACATACAATTCAATTTGTAGTCTGCAGCCCACTTATAGTTTCTCTCAGAGTTGTTTTTCTCTCATTCGCGGTTTTTTTCTTTCCGACGCTTGTTGTCAAGACCTTCTGCGTACTGATGCACTTATTTACACACGTATTTGAAGAGCGTGATTTGTCGATTTCAATTGTTTACGCTCACACTGTTGATGTGTGCGTTAAGAGTGGCGTACACGACACGAATTGAAAGGAAAAACAACATTGAGAAATAGTATAGTGCCTTGCCCAAGGGCACATTGACACAAGCGGGGCTCAAACTCACAACCTATGGATTATGAGACGGGCACCTTACCCACTCAGCCATACATGCTCCTGTCACGTTTTTAGAAAGTATTTCTACATCCCAACTTATATTGACAACCTACCTCAGTGTTAGTACACTTTTTCATTTACAAAATTCAAGGACTTTTCCAAGAACAATTCAAGGACTTTTATCAGTGGTGGCCGGCGGAATATGTATCAACAAAAAACATCTGTTTTCACCCATTTTTTGATAAAAATAATTGGATGGTAAATTCTTTTGACATATTTATTTTTAATATTTCTGACATTCAACAATTCAAGGACTTTCAAGACTTTTTGGATAAAAAAGTCTGTTTTTCAAGGACTTTCAAGGCCTGGAAAATGCAAAATAAAATTCAAGGACTTTCAGGACTCGTACTAACCCTGTACCTTGCAGAATTTGAATATTTATAGAAAAGGAGATGATTGTATATGCTTCAAATTGAATTTTCAATTGAATTGTGAAATCTAATTCATTGGCAAAGTTTCTATTTACAAAACTTTTCATTCTTAAATCAAAACTTCTTTGCAAGTACTAAAGTATGTTTTGTTGAACCAGGTTCTCTATAGTAATAGCTCACAGTACCTACCTTCCACTGTGCTTCTAGTGCTTCTAGCTGTTGTGTCTTTCTGTCCTGTATATGTTTGTCTTCATTCTCAGGGTTGTAAGATGCCTTTGTCACAGGCCCAGCTACAAGGTACAGGTTCTCTATAGATATTATCCATGGAGCACTTTTCAGATGGCGTACTGGAATTTGGAGTCTGATTTTTCCTATGAATCCTAGCAATATAAAATCAATGAAATCAGTTAGAATATTCTATTTTTGGTCTCAAGCAAGGTTTTCACCAGCAAAAAATTAGCGCCGGGTAAATCAACAAGAATTCTGAATGAATTACTGAATTGAAGTACTGAAGACTGTTTGTAGCTGTTTTTAGGTCACTTTGGCATTCCAGTGATGATGGTTGAGAAGGCCATGAGCACTGGTTAATTTGGTCGAGTGCCCGCTGATCCACCCACAACCATCTGGCTTTGTGAATAACCTGGTATCAAGCAGTTGCTCTGGTGGTTTTCTCTGAACAGTAATATGAGATACAAATTAAACAGTCTTCAAATTGTCCAGAGTAATGTGAGATTTGGACCTTTTATTGGATAGTGCTGGGACTATGTAATCAATTGCACATCTATTTTCAACATAGAATCTATGTTTTAACCAAATTTAACACTTGTTTGCACATTAACAGTTTGCATCATTTATAGTAGTAGCAATGTACAACTCTGTTAAATTTTGCAAAGGTAATGAATTATGTTTCTTGTCACATAGTACAAGAATACATTTTTCAACTTAACAAGACAACAGTATGGTTGTTTAAAAAAAATAATTAGAATAATTTGTTTTAATCCAGTCCAATCCACACACATAATCATGCGATGCTCAAACAGAAACAACTTAAAAATGTATAATTATATTTTGGCTTCAGACTTTTGATTGTAATTTATTTTTTACAATTCACGTCCTCATTCACCAAGTGTCAGATACCCCATACGGGTTGGGATCTACAGTATAGGATTGTGTTTCAAATTATAACAACAAACACAAGTATGTATTTTTACCAAGGAATCGGTGCTGATTTTAATCACCATGCAAACCCTATGGGATAGCCATCCTGGATTGAGTTATTGCACCACCAGCTTTTTTGGTTACGCTTAGTTAGACTCATCATAATTTAAATGGAGGAAAATTAGTGCACCTAGCTCATAGAAAGTCACAACAAATGCTGTGGACATGGTTTGCATGTGATATAAAATGTATATGCTATTTATGCATCAAGTGAAAATTTTAACAATTTGCCTAGCTATATGACTCTAGACCAAGAGTGACTGCAAAATGGCAGGGAGTTCCGATCTCCTTTATAAATTCCTGATTTTTACCTGCTTTGACTTCAATAGGTAAGTCCAAGTTCTTCAGCGCATCTTTCCTCAAAGGCAGATTTTCCAACTCAACAGCTCCTATTCAAAAACAAACAAACAATAGTTCTATTGTAATTGGTTAATGTACCAAAATCATTCAAATCATCAAGTAACAAGAGGTAACAGAATTACACATCAAGTGAACATCAAGTGACCAAGGAAAACTTTCCTGCAGAAAGTTCCTGAAGACACTTAGCAACATGCTATATTGCTACTGCTAGCATCTCTTTTTACCAAAAATGACATAACATCATTATTATCGGACACAAATATAGAGACCTTCATGTGATCTATAAGGCCCTGTATCCACAAGCCGTTCCCTTGTGGCGTGTACCCTTGTTCCGTTTTCCATGATTGTTTATAATTTTGTGACGTGCCACACAGACAATAAACTTTGTTTTGCTTAGTGATCATATTAGTGGTAGGCAGATGTTCCCAGTGACCTTCAGCAGAAGAATGGACACTGTTACATGTAATTTTTCCAAAACCTTGATTGAAATCCTTTAGAAACACTTTGGTCTGTATGCACAAAACAGGACCAAGTCCTGGACCAAGTGGAATTTGATTCCTTGAAAAAAAAAACATTGGAAGAAATTTAGTGATAATTGTTTAAAGATTTATACTGAAACTTTTCTACTATTTGATTCATATGTCTGTTTTAGAACATGGCAATTGTTTTTAGAACAAAATTTTTTTTTAATCCATGACAAACTTTCTCAGTCTAAACTAAACCAATTTTGTTCTTCTCGAAAAAAAAACGCCAATGTTACAAAACAGACAAATGGTCAAATTATAGAAATTTCAGTATTTAATCTTTAGACAGTGACATAAATTATTAGTTTCATAAAGATTCAAATTTCTCTTAGGTCTGTTCATAGTCTATCTATCTATCTATGTCGACCGCGGTCGGAAGCCATGATGAATTTTCTCCACTGCTGTCTGTTTAGCATGAGTTTGAGAAGTTCGTTTTGATCAATGCCAGCATCCTGTGTAAGAAGTACTGGGTAGGTCAGCCTTTGTCTTCCCTGTGCACGTGTCCCTTGGGTGGGCGTCCAGAACACTAGTTCAGACACTGGTTCCTCAAGCCGTCTAGCACAGTGAGCAGCAAAGTTTAGGTGGCGACCTCTCACTATTTCTGATAGTTTTGGTAAATCACCGTATATTACCTCCCTGGTAGGATGATCTCTCCAGTTGAGGTTTTGAACCATCATTATAGTCTGGTGTAGCACCCATCTAACCTGGCTTCAAGTCTTTCTGTCAGTGTCCACCCTTCTGAGCCATACAACAGAATACTTTCTACGGCTATGATCTTTACCAAGTCTGGTAGATTGGATTTCCAGAGAAGGCGCATTTTGTTACAAGCTTTCCATGCGAGGGCTTTTCGTACATGAAAATCCTTTTCTGACTCATCTACCCAAGAGCCCAGGTATTGAAAGTCTTGGACCTGGTCTAGTTGGCTTCTCTCTATTGTGAACAGTGCAACATCAGGTTTTTGAAGCATTCATCATAAGACCAACTGTTGCAGCAGCATCCTCAACTCTGGTAAGCAATTCTTGAGCTTGTTGTAATGTGTCGGATAACGAGGCAATGTCATCTGCGAAATCTAGGTCGGTTATGACTTCTGCAGGGTGCCTTCGACTTCTTCGAGGTGTTACTGTAAAGCCCAGCATGTCCTTGTCTTCTCTGACTGTTCATAGTACCGCTGCAGAAAACTGCAGTGCAGTAAATTTAGCTATATATATCTATAATTTTTTACTGTAATTTTCTGCAGCTTGATGCAGTTCAATTTAAAATGTATTTAACTTCATTGCGACGCCATACTGCAGTTTCCAGCAGTACCGCACTGCAGTTGCGGCGTACTATGAACAGTCATTAAGTCTGAGACTAACTTGGTCCTGTTTTGTGCATAGGGATCTCAAGTGTTTGCAATCCACTGGACATCTAATCTTCAGCTGCTCACCCTTGTCTAACTCATTCGAAACACTCGTCTGTAATCAATCCAATCAAGTTTAAGATTCTCCATATATTTGCCAACACAGACTGCTTACCCTTCTCTTCTAACATCTCACTCCCTCTGAACACTCACCTGATAGCAGTCCAATGGACAACTGATCAGTGTTAAGATTCTCCACATATTCACCGACATATGTGTTCAGCACCCAGGCTGCTAACCCTTCCAACATCTTGACTCACTCCTTGTGTTGCTCAATTCAAGGCAGAAAAGTGATCAACTTGATATCTTATCACATAAATCGATTTCATCCTGAAAGATTGAAAAAAGAAGTAAAATTAAGGATAAAAAATCGAGTGAAATAGGAAAAACATTCTACACCTTGTGCAGTATTCTTAGTCACTGTGTATGGTTTTACTTCTAAACAAGGATTCTGATAGATATCCATAAATTGAAAAATCTACATAACAACAGATCATACAAATATTAACACTTGCATGACTATGCTTTGCAAATCATGATGAACAGTATACATAATCACAGACACACCAACACAATTTATAAATTACAGTGGAACCTCGTTAACACAAAATCTGTTAACACAAAAACCCTGATAACACAAAATGTTTGTTGGGTCCTAAGTATTGATTTCCTATGTGAAATCAGTTGGATAACACAAAATCCTGATAACCCAAACTAAATTCTTTGGCCCCCAGTGATTTTGTGTTAACAAGGTTCTACTGTATGATCTAGCCTATACATAGTTTCAGAGGCCATGAAGTCGGAGACAAGTCTGTTGCTGTTATTTTAGAAACACTAACAAACACATCTTGCAGTCTGTCTCCCCCTATTCATATGTTTGCAAACCCTGTTCAAGATGATTTAACTATTTATAACCTCCATTACCTGCGATTTCACAAGCATGTAAGAGGGCGTACACAAATTACAAGTCGAGTTCATTTCAATTCCACTTCAACATCATAGCGTGTGTGAACGGCCATAAGTCCAGACTTTCTGCTAATGTGAGGTCATGTTTGAAATTTAAAATGAACTTGATGTTGACTTAGAATGTATATATGTTTCGAACCACAAGTTTTACTATTAAATGGCAGAGCATTTTGAACTTCGGGAGCATGGATATAGTTTACATCACTTTCAGATTCCATAATTTTTCAATCCAGATTAGAACAATGTGGTTCCGAGTCATCTGGGTAATGGTCTACAGAAATTTTGATTTTAAATTAGCCTTCTGAGTGCATTGAATACGATAGAAATTGCCATTTTATTTTTTGGTGCCGTACAATATCATCTCCCATTACGAAGTTCATTCATGACGCACATCGGGCATTTAGCATTGGTAGGCACAGCCACATCTAAGTCAAGCACTATGACTTTCACTTGATATTTATCTCCTATAGATGTAAAACTGTGACACTAAAATACCCATGTTTTCACTTTTTAAGTTTATAACTTATTATGCATTTTTTTTTTAAAGAAAAATGCATCTAAGTTTGACCTTTTTGGTTAAGTTCAAATCAATTTTACCCCTCACAACAATTTAGGCTACATGTGGGAGTGAGTCAGAAATCATAATTGTTGGCCAAAATTGACCAAAAAACAGGCATTTTTGGGAAAAAAGTTAATTTTGGCCCTGAAATTTGGTTCTGACAAACTTAAAAGTAGGTTTGACGAAAAATTTGATCTGTTTTACATAGAAACGATAAATTCTTTTTATTCAATGAGGTTTGAATTTTTTACAACCTGCAATCAGAATTGCCTATTTTGCTCCAAAATGAGCCTAAAAATGGGCGAATTTGGCCATTTAATGGTCGAATTTGGCCACTTTTTAACTTAAAACGTTAATTTAACCCATTTCATGTTGCAGTTTCTTAACAAAATTTTACACAATGTGTTTTAGACTAGAGGGTATTTAAAACAATTCTGATAAAAAAAATTAACATTCTGGCAAAAAATTAACATTCTGGCAAGTTATCATTATGGCACACTTTCAGCAAATTCTTCATGGTTTCCTTGCTTCAAGACAGAACTTTTCAGAATAATAATTATTTTACTTGTTCTAAAGGTATTTAAAACATTTGTTATTGGTAAATATGATGTTTGGAATAAACCAAATAATCTTTGTAAGACTTCAATTATTGAAGTTGTTATCACCACTCTAAAATCAGTTTATGACTCAAATTGGTTCTCTTGTATTTCTGCTGCTAACTCTAAGCTTCGAACCTATTGCAAATTCAAAACAAATTACCAAAATGAAAATTATGTTCTTTTTTAAAATCGTACCTCACGTTCAGCATTTTTTAGAATTCGTGTTAGTGCACATTGTTTGAGAATTGAAAGGGGAAGATATTTAATTCCAAGGGTTCCGCTTGAGAATAGAATATGTGAAGTTTGCAACCTTAATGTAGTTGAAGATGAATACCATTTCCTTTTGCGCTGTAAACTCTATGAAATCTTGTCATCGCAAAAAGTTATTTTCTAGTCTCTCAGACATTTTTGATATTGAAAATCTCCCTCTTGACCAACTATTTATTTCTTTAATGAGCTCAAAAGAGTATGATATTGTTAAATCTGTTATGGGTGATTCCAAAGTAACGTTTGTGACTGAAAAATTGAAAAATTTGACTTTTAAATGGCCACAGAACCTAACATAAACATAATATCTGCGAGTTTGTTGTTGATAATGGTGCTCACTGGTGGGATCAAGACATGCAGGTGTTTTAAGATTAAAGCAATTGCCAAAATACTGAATAAAGTTCATGTAACGTTCGGTAACGTTTGTGACCGCGCACAGAAATTGTTTTTTGCTCCAAATGACTTCAAAGTAAAAATTCTCTGACATTTTAGCGAATTTTTATTGCACTTTTCACAGATGATGGGTAACATATTTACAAATAGTTCATAAAAGTGGTAGGACATTCTATCGTCAGGATTTCTTTTAATGCAATGTTTTGTTTGGTAACGTCTGGTAATGTTTGTGACATTTTGGTGTAACTTTTTGGTAACGTTTGTGACATTTTTGAGTTAAAACATGTGCTCATTCATGCACGGATAGAAAAAATTCAACATTTCTGATTAGAAAATACTTTTCACGTACCGAGTAACAAACGTATGACTGAAAAAACTGCTCATATGGTCGAATAAAAAAGCTGATTTTTTGCTTGAAATAAAAAAAGGTTTAGTTTTCACTGGAATGAGCCTTATACAGTTTACATCCATTGCATATAATATCCGTACTAATATAGTAATGTTCTTGTGTTGACATTCTAAATACCGTACATTTTCAGTGTCTTTGTATTTTTGACTACACCTGTTGGGTAATTGTCAATAAAATCTTGAATCTTTAAAGGTGCAATTCATGATTTTGATGTGACAAAAACCTCGCCCTTTTTTAGCTAAATAAAAAGAAGAGTATACTATAAATATATTCTGAAAATTTCACTTGATTCCGACCATTCGTTTCCAAGTTACAAGCTTTATAGCATTTTGAAAATCCCCATAGGCTACTGTGTTGTAATTACTGTCGGGGCCCCGACAATAATTAGAAAATGACACATTTTCTCACTTTACTCAAAAATGCAAGCACATTATGAAAGAATGGTTTGGTGATCGTAACATATACCAGTTGAGGATTGTTATAAGCTAAAAAACTCGATTTTGATAGAGGTGACCTTGAGGCTGAAAAGTGGATCATGAATTGCCCCTTTAATCTTATTGGACATGTTGGATGGATTAATATCAGAAAATATACTTAATTTTTGTGCCTGTGCCTTACATTGGAGACAATTCGTTCCGGCACAGCACGTAATAATAACGATTCATAGTATAGGAATACCTGTGCCTAGCATTGGTGATTAGATGAGGCTGAGAGTTACGTGAAAATGAAACTCCCGACTTTGGAATATAAAGCCCAACTTTAGGTCGGACGTAGTAAAAATAACCGACCATAAAGTTGGGTGAGCACAACTATGTGCACTGCTGAATTCAGCACAGACAGTTGACAGACCAAAATGCCCCGGAAATGGCATCAAAATTATATTGTAAACTAGTAATTGCAATTACTTTTTAGTTAGGCCAAGAAAAAAATAGTCTGTCTCAGCTTCCCATGCGCATAGCTTTTAAAAATCCAAATTTATCGCATTTCTTTTTTTTTTCTTTTTTAGGTTTTTGAGAGATTTTCAGTTTTTTCATCTTTTTTTCCTACTACTGGAAAAAAGTTAAATAACGGCCGCAAAGCAAAAAAAAAAAATAGTGGCCGAAAAATGCAATAAAAAAACCAGAGAGCCACCGGCTCAGTAACCCATGCACGAAA
>JXSR01S009221.1:0-12109 GCA_000969725.1 Ophiothrix spiculata
GGGTTGTGCAATGCTAGTTTTCAACAGGAAAAAGTATACATGTTTAAGCAAAAGCAACCCTGAAATGAATGTTCAGTTTTGGAATGAAATGTTTGTGAATAATTCCGATATAGAAATCAATATGATTGTTTGATTTAATCTGCTTAACTCTCAGACTGAAATAATCAATGTGTAGATTTGTTGATATTTTGTGTTTTGAATACATTTGATTTAATAATTCAGTATGGGTAAATGGGACAGTTGTTGAGAAATTAGAACTATTTTTGATTAATAACCTGCGTAATAGCGCGATCCAATCTAATAAAGATTATTTCTATTTTACGCAAACAACTGCGCGGTCATTATCAGGTAACAATGACTTCTTATAATGACCCGCGTATGTGATGTCATTAGCGCCTGGTTTATCATATTGCACGATGATCGTCATGCCTGGACTAATCGAAATTCTCTTATAGGGATAAGTTTAATAAAGTATTTCTTAATAAAATCATGCATAAAAGGCATTAAAAATGTCGTAAGACGGTTATAAATGACAATAATAACTTTGCACCATCTTTTGATTCAGTCACTACGCTCCCTCAGAAAAGTACCTCGGCCAAAAACAAACATCTCCGATTTTAAACAATGACCTCAGAAAAGATGGTGTACAGTTATTATTGTCTAAATAACAAGTGAAGAAGAAAAATGCTGCATTTTAAAAGCTCCATGATCAATAATACTGTAGTTTGAGTAGTTTTGAGTAGTAACCAGCTTTGGAAATCCTTAGGACTATTTTACCCATTCATAAGCCACTCACAAGCCACTGGCAACTGTGAACGCAACTAGAAAATTGCTCGTGACTAATAAGTGACTAATAAGTGATTTCCAGTCACTTACACGGGATCATTTTTGGGCATGTTACTTATGTTAACAATATTATTTTTATTTAGTCTGTACTTTATTTTGGGGGGTTTCTGTCAGGGGCAGTTGTCCCATCTCCTTGCCTGATTCTAGCTACAACACTGCTCAAAATGTGGGTTTTTATTTGGTTTTCGTGGAATGAACAGTGGTACTGTTAATTTGGTTTGGCAGTTATTTTAAAACACCAAAGAATTGAATGTACTTAGATATTCTAATGCTAACAACTCCAAATTATATTATAATGTGTATATTTGCTGTTTCTTGTATTGTTTCAACTGTTCCAACATTATACTCTATATTTGTATGTTTTTTTAAGAACAAAGTCAATGCGTTTTGAGTTCTGATTTGTGAAAAATCAGTATTATACAATTAAATTAAGCACTATCTGGGGTTAATCTTTGTTTAACCATTCCTTTTTTCTGGAACAGAAATTAACAAAATTCACAAACCCAAAGTATGGTGTTTGGTACCATGGTATAGGGAAGGGTATTCCATACCAATACGTGTTGTAGTATACAAATACAACATGGTATAGAGGGAAGTAGTGAAAATTACTGTTCCCTCGGTGTTGGATGCGAGTGATTACTTCCCGACGCAAAGCGGAGGAAAGTAGTCACATGCATTCAACACCGGGGGATCATGAATTTTCAATACTTCTCAAAATAAACCATGTTGTATTAGTTTTACTATATCTCATAAATATTTCACTGAATGTGGTGTTAACACATCAAAAAATCACACACAAAAAATGTCCATTCTTTTCAGTCACCATATGAATTTCTAACTTCTAAATAAATGAAATGATTACTGGGGTGCGATAGTAGGGGTGCCGTAGTTTTTCAGTTTTTTCCATGTGTGGGCATTACGCGCACTTAGGGAAGTAGGCAAAATGCTGCCATGCGCATTAGGTTTAACTGACCAATTGCATTTCGGGGGTTTCCTAATAAATATTTATGAAGTATAGCAAAAGTGATTACATAATTGTCTAGGTTACAGCAGCATCAGGTCCAAACAATTCACAAAGCTCTCAACTATCATATACCACTTTTTGGCAATTAAATCAGGGGTGTGAGAGTTCAGATTTTAACCTGATTTCAGATTTTTTCATGCCTTCAAAAGAGTCATAATTTCAGGTTTTTTTGTTATTTTCAGCCTGTTTTTGGCATTTTGTCACTATTTTCAGATTTATTCAAACATCCACTCACAGCCCTGTTAAATGCTTTTTGCAAGGGAATTCAAATTGATGTCAGGGTTGTTTGTAATCATGATTTTAATTGAAAAAAATCTAGATTTCTTTGAATTTAATCGATTTAAATCAATTTTTTGATTAAAATCAATTATATTTAAAAAAAAATCACCAACCCTGATGCCATGTGGATAGTTTGGAACGGTATCCTGCCATTGTCCATTAATCTGGTTAGGACACTTTCTCAACATTGTTTCACTTTTCTAGCAAATTAGTACAAACATCCTATTTGTTGCAACACAATTATGTCCTGAAATATAGGTAGCCTTATGCCCATGATATACTAGCAAGACACAGCTAGCTGGTTAGTATCTAAAATCAAACCACATGCTAGCTGCGTCTTGTTAGTATATCATGGGTATGGAACGTGATGAGCTGTATACCAGCACACATGTATCCATTTAACCGATCCGGCTTTTAGCACTTGTGTCAGAAACCTGATGTGCCTCTCTACTGGTTTGAGTGCTTACAATAATGATTTTGCTTACGTCAGAACACTCTATTGTATCTTTGATCTCTTGGTTGATTGTTCAATTTGGAGCGTGGCCTAGCGGTTAGAGCACGGGTCTCGTAATACAGAGGTTGTGGGTTCAAGCCCCTGGCCAGGCAGTTTACGTCTCCTTGTTCAAGAAACTTTACTCTAATTGCTTCGTGGTTCGGATAGTCACGTTAAGCCGTTGGTCCCCTGTGCGAATGCTCCTTCTTGGGGCGCTGCATACATACAGTGTATACCTGGTGAGTCTATTTACACAAGAGAATGGAATAATTCTTCTAATTTGATTTCATTCATTTGAAATTTTAATCAAATGTAGTTGTACCTATTTACTACAAAGTAAATGCCGGATAAGGTAGTGGTGATTAAAATGACTTTATAGACAATTGAAATTGAAAAAATAAATAAATAAATAAAGCAAGCTAGGAACATTTAAATCAAAGTAAATGGGCACATGTAGTGATATTAAACTTCCAGGTTGGGTTAAGGTATTTGTACGGTTCAAATATTTTATTGTCGCCAAATAGAATAATGGCCAGCATTGTCTTTTCCAACTTGGAACTTAACCAGGTTTTTCTTTTCTTGGGGGAGGGTGTTAATTTGGTACACTCTACTCTGTACTATAAACACAATCTCCAAAACCAACCATAACCAAGTATATAAGTCATGATGAGTTGTCTTGCAATTTTCTGCAAGACATGGAATGTATCAGCTAGTTTTAAACACAGGTTACTAATAAAACTTTACAGATATATTACTAGTACCTGTTTGTCTTACCTGTACCAGCCGGTTGATTTAAATCATTTTTGCCACTTTTGATTGACCTTTATCTCATTTTGTGGACAACATTATGTCTGTTTTTGATTTATTTCTCTGGAATCTTTATTTACCAAGCAATATTTTTTATCCCTTATTTGTTCTCCTGCAGTATCAGAAAATATGGTTTCACAGCATTGCCTCATGTGATAGAAACCCAAACCATTAAACATTTTTTTGTATTTCATGAGAACAAACTAATAATTTACTTTGGAAACTATGTATATGGCACATTTTTGTTTGTTTTATCATGTTTGTATGGCTGAGAAATTATGAAAAATTATCACCACTGTTGATGTATGATGAATGCAACTTACATTTTATCACTGGCTCAGCGAATCAAATCTTATGATTATGTGGTACGAGGCGGGTATCAAAAAGTTTTAAACTTTACCCAAAATAAAAAGAGCTTTATCAATGAAATTTTGACAGAATATTCACCAGTCTTTATGTACACTATGGTGCAGAAATTGCCTCGTAAGTAGTTGTACTTTCTTTACAGGGGGCTATTGATGTTATACCCACTTATTACTTCACCTACATGATGGAAATTTAGACATGTGGTGAAATAAGTCCCTGCACATTGACTATGCTGATGCC
Organism: Ophiothrix spiculata; assembly: GCA_000969725.1. Lineage (NCBI taxonomy): Eukaryota > Metazoa > Echinodermata > Ophiuroidea > Amphilepidida > Ophiotrichidae > Ophiothrix > Ophiothrix spiculata. The sequence goes on from JXSR01S009221.1 coordinate 4,056, forward strand.
TGAAGTATCTTGTAATAAAATAACGTTCCTGGTTTTATTTCTTCTGAGTAGTTTAAAACTTTTTGATACCCCCTCGTATTTATACATAATAGAGTTTCTATGGTATAATGGTATCTTGCTGCTTCATGCATTGCAGTCTTGGCTCAATATGGTTTTGAAAATGAATGGTCTGCTCTGCTTTATTGATCCATTTATTATTGGATTCTGATGCATTATGGAAAAAAAAAATTTGCTGAAATATGTTGTGTTTCAATTACATTGTTCATTGGAATATAAATATGGTAATCAATGATCAATAATGAATCTTATCTTGTGTACTGTGCCCAGTTTCTGACCATTGGTAGGTCTCATCAGAGTAGCATATCAAATATTGTCTAGGCCAAAACAAGAAAAGTAGTTTGGTTGTCCTCCATTTTATTTACATTTTAATACTGTTTCTAAACTTGTATAAAGAGATTTTTCGGTACAGTAGACTTATTTGCATCTTTATAGGGGTCATAATTTGGTGTAGTTTTGACTTGCATTTGAAAAAAAAAATCTGCCCACCCGCACTTGCTCAAAAAAGGTTGTGGAGGACAACCAAACAATTTTTTGGCCCTATTTAAATTTGGCCAGATATTTATATATTTTGTATGCTTGCCAATGTTTTCTATTTATGTTCAAGAAATGGATTATATGTATACCAAATATGTTGGACAAATTGTTTCACAGAAGAACAAGCTGAAGGTTTGCATAGTCCAAGCTAGGACAGTGTACATGTGTGTGTTATGAATGCAGACTCTAAAGTTATAGAGGTGAGATCTATGACTTTGTATACCGACCTATGTAATGGCATCTTTAGCTATGTAACTCAAACTGGGGGTATTCAGGTGCACCAGGGGCCGATTTCACTACCATTTAATGCATCTTAAGGCCGAACCCATCGTTACTGCGATTACTTCTTGATCCTTCATAACGTTGCGAAGGTTTCGAATTTCACCCGTGTCAAATTCCTATAACTTATGATGTGTAGTATGCATACCAAGAGTTTTTACGTCTTTGTAAAATCCAATCTAGCATTGTAGCTACGAGCTAAACCCTTCGTTGCTACAATGCATCATTATTGTATAGTGAAATCGACCCCTGGTTCTCACCATAATCAAATTCGGGTGCAGAGATTCAGATGCACATAGAAAAAAATGCTCAAATAATACTTAACGGGAATGATATGTAAACTTGTACGCAACAAACGTTTATGTTGTAGGAGCTCAATTGAGCATGAGCTCCTACAACATTCCAGGAGTGTGTTTCATTGAGCTCCTCATGCATTGCAATTACAAAAACCATGTTTCAAGTAGGAATTATTAAATTGGGCTCCTCATAGCACTGTCTAAACTTAGGAGAGTGATTGATAGAGCTCCTGCAATTTCTAGATATGAAGGCCTGACACTAAGCATGAGTGCTTGTTTTCAATATTTGTGCATTATTTGAAGATGTGATGCATCTCCGGCAACATCTTTGTTCCAATTGATCCTAGTTCCGTAGTAAAAATGGTGGCAAGCCTGGTTTCTCTTCTCTAAATCTATGGTAGAAGCATTAATCTTGTGTATTCAGAGTTCATCGGTTTCTATCAATGGGTAGGGCTATAAAGCTTGACAGCAGTCTTATGCAACACAGCACTTCTGTATAGCTGAATTCAATTTATAAGTATGCTCCATGTAAACTGTGTCCAAAATATTCACACAATTGAGCTACACAGGCTTGTGCATACGCATGATTCCAAATTGATATCACCTGAGGCTCATGCATAACTGTCGTGATGATACTTTTGCTATTTCTGGTTGTTACAACCAATCACATTTTCCTGCTTAAAGGCAGTGGGTTGCATATATGGCGCAGGGCACAATTTGAGAACACACATTGATAAGTAAGGCTTGGCGTCCAAAGACATTTGCTCGTCTGAGTGACATTCGCTCACCCTACCACCAAGAAAACTTTGCTCCAACAGGAAGCAACATTCGCATAACAAATTTCACGACATTCGCTACATTTCAGATTTAATTGGAGCGAAGATCGCTTTCAAATATTCTTGGGTTTGTTTGTTCCATAATATAACACTACAACATGCGCGAGTGACATTCACTTTCATTGATGGAAACGATGTTCGCACAATGAGAGCAACATTCGCTCTCCGTTTTAGCAAAAAAGTCGGAGCGAATATCAAGAGTGAATGTCACTGTGGCCGAGCGAATGTCTTTGGACGCCAAGCCTAAATTCCTTGTGAAAGAGGGAGCTTGTTTTGGCAATTTGTGCATACATTGAAAAATTATAAGAAAAATGCTGAGTTATAGAATCAACAGGATTCTATAAGGTATGCAGAGTCAGACCCTTCAAAAACGATAGACCCTGATTGTGCCTCACTGTTCTGAGAAATCATTTGTACAATATTAAGATACAGTATTTTGTACAAAATATAAATGGGTACAATGTTAATAGAATGGAGAGATACAATGAATGTAGGTAGACTGAATTGTATAAAGGAGTTGTATATTATTTAATTTATTTGCTGGTACTATGTACTTTATAGTGCAACATTTATAAAGCTTTACAGATATTGTATTATGATTCTAATAATGATGATGATATAAAGAAAAACCTGAATCACTGAATAAATGATGATGATTTCAGAGAACATTTTTATCAATTATTGATGAAACTTGTTAAGCTTTCAGTTTTTGTATACCTGGTTTTTAGGCCCAATACTTTGGGCCCAATTTTACAACAAACTTGGGTCACATTTAGAGTCTATAAAATCAATTTTTTGAATGAGTTAGAGAGCTTGCTGAAATTTTTGAAAAGCCCTTTTTGCTTCAATCACATTTTGAAAGACTAGGCAAAAGATAGACACAGGCACAAACATTTTAAATCTATATAAACTTCATGGAATTGAGTTTATTTGAAATATCTCACTACATAAAAAAAAGACACAAAGTCAGTAAATGTTGTCATTCCTAAGTCAAGTTATCAGCGATTTTGAGTCCCCAAAATAGGGAAGATTTTCCAAATAGGGAACTCTGATACTCCATCCCATAAGAAACATTATGAAGAATTTGCTGAAAGTTTGCCATAATGATAAATTGTCAGAATGTTAATTTTTTTGATCAGAATTGTTTTAAATACCCTATCCCTATCAAACACATTACTAAAATTTGGTTGAAAACCTACAACTGAAAATGGGTAAATTTACATTTAAAGTTAAAATTTGCCCATTCTTAGGTACATTTTGGGGCAAAATAGGCAATTATGATTGCATATTGCAACAAAATTCATATCTCATTGAAGAAAAAACTACCTGTGCAATTGCAGGTGTTTTGGGAAAGGTTCTAGCTCCAGGCAGGCTAGCTGCAAGTTACGCTCAATCGCGTGTTACACAAGCTGCAAGTAAATTGGTAAAAGAGCTCCCAGCTCTTCTACTCCTAAAAGTGCCGAGAGTTGTGAACAAGCTCTATCTATTGATGCTCAATTGATTTTGCCATGTTTCCTCTGTGTCAACTTTCTGAAATGGGACTGAAACATACAGCAGCAATTCATTGTATCTATGAAAGAATTTGAATTCCAGTCTACAAAGATGTAAATGTACCATGCATTGCAAGGTGTAGGGATCTTACACAGTGAAACTTCAAACCCGTAAAAAGATAGTAGTTATGGTTTACAGAGTTCGATCGTACAATGAATCCAAAGTGCAATGTATCCAGGTATTAGTGACATTTGGCCCTGGACTTGATGTGATAAAATGTGTTTAATATGGCAAGGAGTAAAACAATGATTTACACAGGAACCTGAAGGGAGATGATCTTGATCACTAATGCCATTATCTATAGGATGTGCCCTTGTGGCGTGTGCCCTCGTTCCATCTTGATCACTAATGCCATTATCTATAGGATGTTCCCTTATGCCCTCGTTCCATGTTCCCAATCGTGACAATGATCCTTTGTTTTGCCAAGTGGCTGCATGTGTCCTTGTGTACGTGCTGTGTGTTCCCAGTGACCTGCTGCCATTCTCTGTGCAGCAGGTCACTGGAACATCTGCTGTACCGAAGTCCATTAGGTCTCGTATCCATTGGCTGTACCCATATGCAGTATGCCCTAGTCTCGTTTTCCTTTGTTTGTAATTGTGCGGCGCAACACAAACAATAAACTTCGTTCTGCTTAGTGATCATATTTGGTGGCCTGTGTACGGCAGATATTCCAATTACCTGGTGCTCACCAAGTATGAACATGTTGATTGTTGGTGCTGCCAGGTCATAGGAATCATCTGCCGTACATAAGCCACTGATATGATCACTAAGCAGAACAAAGTTTATTGTCTGTGTTGCGCCGCACAATTACTAACAATAGAAAACGAGACAAGTGCCCTGTATCCAGTGGCTGTACCCATATTCCGTGTGCCCTTGTCTTGTTTTCTATTGTTTGTAATTGTGCGGCGCTACACAGACAATGAAGATCTTTCTGCTTAATGATCATATCAATGGTCTTGTGTATGGCAGATATTCATATGACCTGGTGCTCACCAAGTATGAACATGTTGATTGTTGGTGCTGCCAGGTCATAGGAATCATCTGCCGGTACCAGGTCAATGATATGATCACTAAGCAGAACAAAGTTTATTGTCTGTGATGCGCCGCACAATTACAAAAAATGGAAAACGAGATGAGGAACATGGCATATAGGTACAGCTAATGGATACAGGGCCTTAAGCAAAACTAAAGTTCATTGTCTGCATGGCACATCCAAATTGGGAACAAAGGGAACTCAAAACAAGGGCACATGCCACAAGGGAACAACCTATGGATACAGATCCTGACAATACTGGTAGAGAGAACAGCAGGTGTCTACTTTTTAGGAAGATGATATCCTGGAATGGACTATGACAGATTGATGACTCCACACCTGCACTTGACCTGAAGCGGCTATTTTGATAAGGAGTGGCATGACTGAAAATGGTAAGTTAATCCATATTACAATCTTATCAGTTCTTTACTTGTTCGTTGGCTTTTTGCCTAAGTGATTCCGTATCTCTGCATTTACACGACACGCAACACACTAACTTAACGTTAATTATCGCCTACAATATAGCAAGTAAATAGTAGGTGTGTGAATACAACTAGGGAGTAGGCTTCTATTTCAACCTGTCTATAACTTGTATTAAATTGAACCTGAGCTTTGGAATGTATTTTTGGAAGGTTAAACCAGTGGCGTGTGCAAAGGGGGTCAGCCCCCACCCCCACCCCCCAGTCACGAGAAAAGTCGGAGGAAGAGAGGCAAAGTCAGGAGAAAAGAGGCAGTCGAGGGAAAAGAACAGTGGCCCTCAATGGTATTTTCCACTAAACATGGCGAACAAAATTGGTGGAAATGTTTAAAAATCATGAACAATCTTATTACGTTATGTAATTTTTGTTGAGAAAATGAAATTCATATCTATGTGAGTAGCGTTAGTAATTATGAGACCTTTTTTTTGCATGTCAATTTTCAAAAGCTACGCCAAACAAATTTGGGTGTACCTTTTGGGTCTAATAGTTGCTCCCTATTTACTTTTCAGAAGGCAAATGAAAGAATGAAACTCTGGGGATTAGGCTGTTATGTAAATAGGTATACCAATTAATTTTACATTTTTAAGTCATATCTCCCAAACTACAGAATTTGGTGGTAAAGGTTTGGATTTAGAATCAGAAAAACATGAACTCTCTCATTTGACATCACAAAAAGTACTTGGATTTATATCAATTTTAGGGGTTAGAATAAAATTAAATTTTGGACATTTTTTACTAAAATCAAGTGAAATTCTTGTCCAGATTAAATTATAAAAGGTATAAAAATGATCAGCCTTTTCTAAGCTTTGGAATTGTACACTATTTTAGCATTTTCTTGGTAAATCAACCTATTTTTGAGCTGTTCGATGCAAATTTTGACCTTTTCAGCTTTTTTTGAAAGTCAATTTTCATGCCTGAAATTTTTCTTATTATTTGTAACCTTTTCTAAAAATGGAAAATCTCTTTATGGAATTAAGAAAGGTTTTGACAATCATTATATACTATTGCTTATAGGTAAGTTCAAAGTTACATTTCCTGCTGTATTGCATAATGAATGCACACATGAACTAAAAACTTGCTTGGTTTGATAAACTGTTTTATTAAACTCTTTAAACTTCCAAAACATATTTATATATATAAACATAACTGTTTTCTGTACAATAGAGATATAGCATTTGCTTTACATGAGTAATGTATGACAATGATTTCATTTATTACAACCATATTAACTGGTTCACATTTGTAACCGCCCATCTCAAACCAGACGCGTAAATGCAGCCTCTTGTCTTTTTCGTTTTTAATTGGAAAAAGACCATGATATAAGGATTAAAATGACATCTTAATGAACTTTATTCTATTTCCAGAAGTCAAGTTATAGTTCGCCAAAGTTAGTCAAGAAGTTAAATGTATAACTGAGATAAACACGGTCAAAGATCAGGAAGCCCTATATTTTCTGTTGATTGTTCTCAAAACATACTGATATATTTCTTATTTCCCATCATATTTTTGAAATGAAACTTTTTGCTGGTGTTTTGAAGCAAGCAAAGAGATTGTGAATCTGTAAAAAATCAATTTCCGCAAATTACGACATGACACATATTTTCACCTGTAGTGTGAAATGCATTTTGCTGCATTTACGTCTCGTTTGAAATGGACCGGCATATTTTTGCCTCTGTAGCATAACTCTAGCACCATTATCATTTAGAATGTGCTTATATAAGCCAATAATTGGTGAGTTTTGGAATATTCAGTCTATTAATTGCCATCCATGGGCATTGCTCGATGATTAATCTTTCATACTTCTATATGGTGCCTTGTTTTGCATGAGCCATGCATAATAATACAAGGGTAGAAATTCGAATCGATTCGCGTAAAGATTCTCGCAAATACGTGGTAGCGCGAATCATCGGCTGATTCGCGTAAAAGATGTAAGCTTAAGAATCATTCTTGGTTTTCATTTATATTGTCATGAACTTTTGTCATTCATAAATATAAAGTAGTGTCATAGTACCACATGATCATATCTGAGCAATAAAAACACTCAAATTCATGATTTAGTACCATAATGATGACGTTATATTAATCAATATTCATGTACTTACAATTCAACTATGATTAATGATCACAAACCCGGAAGTAAGTTTGCTGAAAATTACCGTGACTGACATTGAGAAGTGAAAGATTCTACTATAAAAAATATTGCACATGCAATCATCAATCAATGTTTCATTGCATAAAACAATAGAAAATGGTATTTGACATTTATATTTAGTGCTTCTGGATAGTGATAGGTGTCCAATCATTACATTAAACTTCTCAACAAAATGCTGGCTGAGAGAGAGTGCAGAATTATGCAACCATGATGAATTAAAAATTATACAAGCGGGCTACACACAGCACTAAATACTTTTCACCTGACAACAGAAATAAGCTCATCCTTAAATATGGCTCATTGTACATGTTTGTATTTTATTATTTTATTTCAAAAATCATGAATGCAACATGGTCAAACATACTGACAATGTCGACACAAGGTACAGTATTACAATTTACTTAGGTTTCCTTTGTTTACCATATGTGCAGTGTTTTAAATTATCTATGTTATCAAATTTGATTCACCTAAAATAATTTGCGAGAATCAACTTATACGCACTTTGGGTGAATCATGATTCGCGCAACATCCAACCTGCGTGAATCAAGTTTGATTCACGCACACGAAGACGAATTTCTACCCCTGTAATACCAAAAGACCTGAGTGATAGATATTTATGGACTCTTGAATGAACCATCACACACTATTCAACTTAAATACTGAATTCCTCCAAGACTTAATCCAAAAGAATAAGATTGAATCAGTACTGCTGTTTTAAGAGTAGATAAGAAATGGACGGAGAAAGATTGCATGGTAAATACACCTTCAAGGTGATTTTGATGCACAATTATTCTAATCTAATAAAAAAATACTTTTACTATATAAAGTAAAATA
>JXSR01S009221.1:15855-26317 GCA_000969725.1 Ophiothrix spiculata
TGTCGGCGAAGTGAGTAGGCTTTTTGACTTCCTAATGTTGGCAAGCCTGTGTTCACAATCATGTATATCCTTTTTTTTTAACTGTAAATAACATTTTAGATGAACATCAATCTTGATGTCTCCCACACCATTCCACTTACACTTTGTCTGACTGATATGAAAGACCATCAAGTTGTTATGCAATACAAATGAAGATAAAATGACTGGGGTTGTCTTTATTGATCTCCGTAAGGCATTTGATACGGTAAATCATTCAGTACTATTAAAGAAATTACATGAAATTAGAGCAAATGACGCCACTTTAAAATGGTTTAGATCTTATTTGACTTGTAGAGTTCAAAAAGTATGTTTTAATAATTGTTTATCTGACGAGATGGTTGTTGATACAGGAGTTCCACAAGGAAGTATTCTTGAACCATTATTGTTCATTATTTTTATCAATAACTTAAAGGAGCTTGGTCCGATTTTTCAAAATTAAGTTTTCAATGTCATATGAAAGATGACCACAAAAGAGGTTTAAGTTTCAAATTTCAGGTCAATAAACGGTTTTGATTTTATGCGCAATTTTGTACTTCAGAGCGGCCTATACATTACTGTATAAAGTAATTATGGTTACCATAATTAGACACATTTTCATGCATATCTCATAAACGGTACATAGCTGAGCCGTGAAATTTTACATGAGCGAAGAGAAAAAAATGACCAATAGTTTGGTACAAAAATCTCAAAAAGTTAGAAAAAAAGTTGAAGCAATCGGACCATGCTCCTTTAAGCAGTGCAATAAAATTTGGTAAATTATTTATGTACGCTGATGATACTACTCTGTGTATAAGTAGCAACAATGTAACTGATATCTCTAGTAAAATGAATTCTGATTTTGTTTTACTTTGTAAATGGTTGAAAGATAGCAATTTGTTTTTAAACACTGACAAAACCAAAGTCATGTTAGTTGGTACTGGTACAAAATTAAATACTGTAAATATGGATGATTTTCGTATTACTGTTGAAGGCAAGTTACTGTTAAAAATGCATATATATATAGTATGCTATGCTATGTGATGCACTATCCAAAAACTTTTTTGTTTAAGAATTCAGTACAACAATAAATCCAATACTATATGAGGCCAACAGTTTATTGAACTTGCAGGCCATCAAACACCTAGAATATTATTGTTTGATAATTATATAATATTACATTTACCCAAATCCAAGCCCTTGGGTCACTTTTACTAATATTATTGCAAAAACTCTTGCAAAACAAAATCCATTGCAAATTAGCTTGCGATGGTTTTTACATTTTACTGACGCTTTTAAACTTTTCCATGACAAAAAATAGTTTCAACTTTACAACCATACTAGGATGTAAAGGATATATACATTTTGCATTCCTTGTAAATGGTTCTATCCACTTTTCACTAATACCTTTTGCTCATTGCAACCTCAAACTTCATTGTTAAACTTGATGATCTTTGCATACAAGCTGTCATATTATAACATCAGAACTTAAGGCTCATGTAGTACGCTTTGAAAATGTCAACAAGGATATGGCACGAATAATATCACATGATATCACAACAATTTGCCAATTTTGCAATAGTTTTATCCCTTTGGGGATGCTTATAATCATCCACAAGATATCCATGGCAAGAAAACCATTGCTATAAAGCGCCAGATAGACTTCGTCATATTTACCAATTGTAAAATCCAGACAACTGAATGCATATTGACCTCGAGTTTCTAGACAATATTATTGATCGGAAAAATCCGCTAAAACTCCAATTAGAATGATAAAAAATCAAGACAGTGACAAACATTCCAAATGAAAATGTTTCTCATTGGAGAAATATGAAGCAGTGAGAAATATTTTCTTCAGACTAAAATCCACAGTACCTGTTAAGGACAGATTTCAGATGTTATTGAAAAAACCAAGGTAATTATGGTATTGTTTGAAAACAACGATTACCAAAGAAAGTAATGTGCGACGAATAAATAAAATGCTACAGATAAGTAATGATTGCAAAATGTGCTGTGATGCGAAAAATATTTCACTATCATGAACATTTTGATAAATGGTCAAACATATATATTACAAATTACTCCATGGCAAAAATTTAACACCATGAGAAAAAAATTAAAATTAAAATTTTCATTCCGAATGAAAATTTAACAAAGTGGTAAAAATTTAACACTATGAGAAAAATTCTAAATGAAAATGACTACAAAAATGACGAAGTGTATCTAGGCCTTAAGACTTTGCCATTTGCGATGAACAAAAGACATTAGTGAAATCGGCTTCTGATTGTCAAATGCAATACTATTAATATTATTCCAACTAAATTTAGAATTTAAAAACATTTGTAAACATTTCATACAAACATTTTCTACATTCAAGTATTTCTTGTTCTTAAAATGAAGATATTCTACAGAACAAATTCATGTAAATCAATCTGTTTGATCTATACAAAGTTCTATACCAAATTCTAATCTGTAACTCATTGGCTACATACAATACTTCTAAATCACATTTTTTTGTGCCTAGATATTTTTTAAAAACTGTAAACATTTTTACACATACAAAAGGAAACTCTGGAAATATTTTACAAATAAATACAACGGTTATTTTGTTTAAAAGATAGAACTATTTTTCCACATGATTGCTTTTAATCAATGGGCAAGACCTTGAAGATGCCAATTTGTGATAAGAGTATTTGTGGGCTGCTCTGTCAAAATGAGAGGAAAGTCGCAAATCTACATTTTGAATAAATTGCATCTAAAGTAAAATGAGGGTAAAAAGTCCAATTTCGTTTTTTACATAAAACACATTCATGCATAAGTGTTTACCTATACCTAAAATTTTGAAGTCGGGAAATGCAATTATTCATGGTTAATTGATTACATGTTGCTATTATACACTGTAGTAATCAGAATCATTGAAATCGATTTGCAGCTAATTTTATTGCAATATATTCAGTGGACAGCTTTGGGTTTTGATCTATAAATGAAGAAAGAAGAAAGAAAGTGTGATATATTATACATCATTCAAAAGCTGAGAGAATTAAAATGTGTCATAAACTCCATTTTGAAATTTGCGACTTTCCTCTCATTTTGCCAGAGCACCCCTTATTTAAACAATGGTGCTAGATCAAAAATATCAAATGTATCCAAGACATATACCAAAAAATGATAATGAAAAACAATAAATTTCAGACTGCAGGTGCCAAGTTTTAATTATATACTGGTATTTCTTAAAGTATTTTTTCTTTCTCATTTAAGGCTAAATTTTCTTAAAATGATTTTTTCTATGTAATAAATTGCAGTAAAACATGGAATAATAATAATAATTTGCACAAATATGGTGCTAACAAAAACACAAGAGTCTTACAAAAAGACAAATAATTACTACATATAATATATATGTTTTCTATATAAAACATTGCTCAATTCAAATGATTTGTGAAAATTTGAACTAAAATAGTTGATTTCCCCTGTACTTGATTTGCAGACCTCTTGCACCCTGATGGGCTATTCCAGAGTTATCCCCACCCCTATGGAAGGCACTTCTAGAATAAATGTTAGATGGAATTTCATGTGCCAGTACTGGAATTGGGGGTCAAAACAGAAATTGAACAATTTACAACTGGAACTTGTGAAAAAGCAAATGCCTACTAGTACCATAGCTTCCCCAGACTCTATGCTACTGAAATTTCCACAATTTGCTGTGCCTTCCATACCCTCCAACTGGAATTGAAGACCAAAATAACAGCTGGAATTGAAATCCTGAATTTAATTTCAACTGAAAGCATCCTATTTGGACATGGCTTCCATAAGGGGGGGGGGGGGTAAAGGTAAAGGGGACGGACGGCCTGTATTTCACAGGTCGGGATGCCCATCTCTCTTTCAAAGCTATTGGGCCAGACTCCACATTTTTTTGTTATATTTGCGGTGAGGGGATTGCTACACCTCCATCCCGCGAGTCTGTTACCTTCCCAGCATTGAAGAAAGCCGGTACCCATTTGACACCTGGGTGGAGAGGAGCACATTAGGGTAAGTATCTTGCTAAAGGACACTACATACGCCGCCTAACTAACTCAACCCACAACTCTCAATGCCCAGTGATTAACAGTCGAGGACTTTTCTAAGGCTATGCATGGCCCTGAAAGGGGGGGGGGGATTTCACAGGTGGGAGTGCTCATCTCTCTTTTGAAGCAATTAGGCCAGACTCCACATTTTTTTGTTATATTTTCGGTGAGGGATCGCTACACCTTCTTCCCCGCGAGTCTGTTACCTTCCCAGCATTGAAGAAAGCCGGTACCCATTTGACACCTAGGTGGAGAGGAGCACAATAGGTTAAGTGTATCTTGCTCAAGGACACTACACACGCCGCCTAACGGACTCAACCCACGACTCCTCAATGCCCAGTGATTAACAGTCGAGGACTTTTCCGCTAGGCTACGCATGTCCCTAAGGGAGGGAGCAGTGCAGGATACATCTTGAAAAGCCCAATTTATTCACTACAGCAAGATGGATAGGATGCAACATCAGCTGAAATTTTGTGATCATGCCCTCGTCGGTGTAGACAGATTGGGATTTGGGCAATTTTTGTAATGAAATATTATAGGATTCTTTGTCGCTTGGGTTGGTGTATACATTTTATCCCCCTGGTTTGAGAAAGGGGATTATGTCAGTAGTCGATGACTGCATCATCTTCCTGCATTGTCTGTTGTGAAAAAGTCTAACATTTGAAAGTAAGTTCTGAATACTTTGATAGATTGTAACCAAACTTGGGTCACAGGAGCAACACTCATTTGTTGAGGTCAAAGGTTCAAATATGCGTATGTCATTTGAGCATTTTCACTGCAATGGTTTGAAAGATTCTGGCTGGACTTTCATCTATGCATCAGTACATTTTAGAACTTGAAGGCAGAGTGCATCAGTGTCACTTTCACTCGATTGAGATCCTGCCCTGTGCAATTCTCACCTGATGTGTTTTGGTTCATCATCTTCAAAATAGGGAAATTATTCATTTTCCCCATTATGGCAATATGCTGGTCAACACCTGGTTTAACTCAAATAGTAAAAAAAATATTATTTACAAAAAGTTACACTTGGCTATTTAAGAAACATTTGGGGAAAAGCACATTTTTTCTCTAAAATTTTACATTTCAGACGCAAACAATTAACAGCTGCTTTAAAGTTTTAGCTCATATAATCTGAAAAATGTACCTTCAAGATTTGATATTAATTTCTATGGTTTGGTTTAAATGAAAACAATCTGAATTTCTCCAACATGTACAAAATAATATTCAGCTTAAAAGGGGTACTTGGACAAGTATAACATCATCCCCAAACCTTTTTTCATACATTTGAAATTGTTACAACACTTGAATTATTAGCTGTGGTAATGGTAGCATGCAAAGTTCAGTTTTCAGTTTCAATATATATATATAAATACATGCTTTTAAAGAAAAGTTCATACCCAAATCAACCATACAAATGTAATTCTAGTGTTTGACTTTTCTAAAATTTGGTGTTTTTTTCCCAATCACCTTTAAGTGGGTTTTGTTATAAGGAATTGAGAACACTATCCTCTTATATCATAATTTCCTCTTAGGATTGTAAATCAAGTTTTCACCTTTAGTGGTCTTGAAGAAAATTAATTCCTCTGATTGAAAACTGGCTGAAAAGGCACACTTGCTACACATTTTTTACAAAACCACTTAATTGGACCAATCTTCAACAGTGGCAAGCCAAATTACTCCCTTTAATGTCTAAGACCCAGAACAACCGAATGTATCCCGGTTTATCTGATGATAGCTAAACATTCCTTCACTTCCAAGTTTCTGATGCCAAACCGAACCTTGCTTCATCTTCAGATGGCAGGAAATCAGGCACTACCTGGAATTCCAACACACTGTCCTGGCTACTGTGTTGCTTGTATACCGCCTCATGCTGGGATTTCTGTGATGAAGGGAGAACTTGAAGACCCTTGTGTGACTGTGGTGTTCCCTAGGGAAAATAATGCAAGAATTTGTTAATAGATTTATGAAAAAAAACCAGCTTGACATTGTGACTGTAGTTTGGCATTTTTAGCTCAAGAAATCTTAGTAAAGTAGCCATACACTGATGATGGTCACTCTCATTTCTATGAGAGGTGAGTCTCTTTTCAAACTACTTACACAATTCTTCAAATGTATAGCTGATGATAATAGACTGATAAAGGATTTGAACTCGCTTGAATTATGTCAAAATATGCTGCAACTTGAACTTGCCTATAATGTAGTAAATTATTTTAGGGCAAATGTCCAAACTTGAAAGAGTTCTTTAGGCTGATAGCCAAGAATAACCCAAGAAAGCCTCTAATGAAGCTTACATCCATTGGGGTCCTAGATCTTTCTCTAAATTCAGTTTTAGTGCAGGAGGAAAAACAGAGGACCCGGAGAAAAACCTGCGGAAGCGAGCATGGACTGAAAACCAAATGCACATACAGCGCCTGGATTGGGAATCGAACCCGAGACTCATTGGTGCAAAGTGAGGGAAATACCGCTGCGCTAACCCGCTTCCTGCGCTTCTTTTGGCTCTCAAGAGTAAACAAGACACAAGCTAAGGTTGAAGCCTTGCACAATACATTTCAGAAGTCAAGGTCAATCAGTTAAAAGTAAATTATACACATCGTAAAATAGGAACCAACACCTTTAAAAAAAATTGGAGGAATTTAAATGTAATATATAGAAAATGAGAATTTTTTTGCCATTGTCTTCTCAGTGTTCTTTGTTAAAGAGATGGTTTCCCTCCATTTTTAATTTGCTACCTTTTGACATGTTTCTTGTCACAAGGCAACAATTTTAGAAACAATGACTTGTGACATGACCCATAGTTGTGACCTATGAATAAGACATCCAAGCAAAACAAAGGTTCATTATCTGGGTGACACATTACAAGAGAACATTGCACAAGGGCACACAACATGATGGAACAGTGTATGGACACAGTGCCTAACTTACCTCATGAAATGGATCTCCACTAGGCACTTCCACTCCAATCATCTTGGGTATTATCTTTGGACTACACAACATTACTTCTCTATCAATCAGCTCGTCTAATGAAGTATTCAACTCCGCCGTCAGATCCAGCTGATCCAAACCCCACAGATCACCTGGACTCAGGCCCAATTCTTTATCTTGATTATAATCCACCTCTGTAACATCCTTGATACTCTCCACATCAATGATATAGGGTTGAGTTAGGCTGCTGATGAGACTCGATGTAGAGAGCGGAGATATGAAGCCAAAGTCAGTATAGACTTCTTTAGTGCTACTAACAGTTCGTTCTTGATCCGTCATAAAGGCACTTGACAAAGTCGGATTCGATCCAATAAGAGGCGTTTGTTTTACAGGCGAGATGTATAAAACTGGAGTCATATTGACCGTTGTGTTCTTTGGAACTGCTTCATTCTGGCAGTTGGACAATGCCAGGCTAGCGTAAGCTGCCAAAGAAGGTGATATGATATCATCGCTGTTCTGTACAACGTCAAGAGTCTCTCCATCTGGAGATATCCACAGACTTTGTGGATCCTGACTTGAGTCGTAGAGAGTATTCTGCATTTCGTTATCAGGGTTGTGTGCATTTCCAGACCCAAAGGAGATCTGGCTGTGAGTGCTGTTGCTACTGTCTTGCGGGTCTACTGATGACATGGATTCTGATTCCATTTCAAGGATGGTGTCCACTATCCCTTCATCATCAATATCAAGAGGACCTATGATTTCTTCTGGCAAGCTTGGGATATCGTGCAAGATCAGGCTGCATTGGCTGTGGAAGTAGAATAAATAATTAGGAAATTATGACTAAAGAATTATCCTCTAAAACAAATAGGTAATAATAACATTTCTCCAAGGAGTGTGGAATTATTTTTCAAGTTCTGTAAAAGATATCAAAACACATTAAGTCATGGCAATTCTGAGATGCTGCAATGCAATACAAATTATTTGCATTAACTGCTAATGTTTCATTGCGCATCTGACGATGAAATCAATTCAATTGTTAATGGCGTGTTGATCAAATTATTAATTTATCTGCTGTCCTTGCTTGCTGCAAAAATTTCAAGCACAACGAGGTTGCAATTGCATACTTGATATTTTATATATCATTGTAATGTTGAGTACACAACAGACTCTACAGCTGAAAATGGTTATATAGTCAGATATATGTGTCCTCCACGGCTAATCACTTGTATTTTTTGATATTGTAAATTGAACCCATATTCAAGTAGTTGCAATTATTAAGTATTATATCATTCATAAATATATTATTGTTCATTGATTGGTTAAAAGCTGGTCACATGATGATAAATAGTACCACTATTTCGAGAGAAAACAAAACAATTCTATATTTGAGGGAGCGAGATACTATTTTTGAGTGAGATAGGCTACTATTTCATGTTTAGCCTCATCCCCAAGGGCAGCGTTACTCAGCGCAATTGAATTCTACGGCGCTGAAGCAAGGAATCAGAAAGGTGCATTATCATGATTATACAGCAAGAAATCGATGCCATCTAACTTCTGGCATTTAACCAATCAATGAACAAAAAATATATTTAATAAATGATATAAAACAAATATTTAATGATCTTATTCGGGATCTAAAGTGGAATCTATTGGTCCCCTTGGTGAACTGGAGGGCGTGAGGTATTCCTCAAAATAGTACCTCACACCTCAGGGACCAATAGATTCCACAAGATCCCTCATTATCATTAAATATTTGTATACTATTTCAAACACTTCCTGTACATGAAAATCCAGAGAATTGTGTAACACAATGTTGTGCAACACAAATTTTGGTCTCCAGGAGGCACAAAATTCAAAAGTTATCCTAGGCCTGGGGTTATCAAAAAAAGGCTCTCCCAACCTAGGCACCTCTGGTAACAATTACTAGCACAAACACAATTCATGGGAACTTTGCTGTAGACCTGGGACATTTTTCTGTTTGTTCAATATGGGAAACAATTTTCCTTAGTACTCTATCTAAATATACACCGGATAAGTTAGTAGGAAGTCTTTGGCAATTATTTGCAACTATCCATCAAAACATTAGCCAGCCAAACTTTCGCTATACTGTTGGTGAACTCCACTACACTTTTTTGACGATACAAAGCGTCAGCTAATTTTTGATGGACATTAAATACTGTGGATGAATCAATGTGGTCTAATAAGCGATTTTCGTCAAAATTTGAATGTATTAACAGACTTCTGAGACGACAAGTTTATAGTTCCAAATGGTCATTGTGTGAATATGTGTGGAAAATATATAGTACAAATTACATTTTTCTTCTGGGGCCTTGGCGGGCCACACAAAAAATGTGTGTGGGCTGTAGGTTGCCCACCACTGATTTAAATTCATACCCGTGTGTCCCCTAGCCAATCAGAATGCAAGAATATAAAGTACATGGAGTGCAGTGGATCTTCACAATGCACTGCGCTTGTTGTGTTCCTGTTTGCGTGGCGGGAGTATAGTGTGTATGAATGTTTCATTGTTTTTGTCGGGTGATTATTTATTTAGTTTAAGAGAAGTTTTGGAATTTGATGGCCATATTAAAGGCCTTATTTCTTTTCACAAAAGATACAATATTATTTGTCTGTCGTGTATGAATTAGATTATTTAATAAATTTGCATTCCATTATGCTCGTTAAATGAGACAAAATCAATGCACTTGTGGTAAATTTTGATTGCTGTCCAATGCACTTGGCCATACGGGCCTCGTGAATTGGACGCATCAAAATTGACCGCGCGTGCATTAATTTTTGTCTCATTCACTCGCATATGAAATGCGCATTTATTAACCTCTAAATATCAACCTACCTGTCAGCTTCTTCATCTGTAAACCCTTTGAAATACTTGTTACTACAGTAAATCTTGACTGATTCATCTTCCTTGGCTCTATATATCAATTTCAAAATAAAGACTTTGTCAGTTATATAAAACATGCATGATAGCACTTTTATTCCAGCTAGCTTTGATAGACCAGTTAATTCATAACTTTTCAAATTTCAATTGTCAACTATACATTAATCTTCTTTTTTCAGATGGTACATATAGTGCTACAGGAGTGTTTCACCATCACTATATGGTACAATGCACCATACACAACCAAATGATAATTCCTTCATGTCACATGTGGCCTAGCGGAACAGTACTAGTGCAGAACTCATAAACGGAAGGTTGTGAGTTCGAGCCTAGGCAAATCACTTTATCACACTTGCCTTGTCAACCCAAGCGCATTGAGGAGCTGTTTAGGGGAAATATCACAATCCAAGTTCTGATAGGTTTTGCCTTCGGTCATTGGCTATGCACAAGTGGCCTAGTGTAATTAGGTGAATTAGTTCTGATGATTCCCTTGTTACGACATAATAATAATAATGGTCAGCCAACGTTGGCAGGTAAAAACCGGGGCGGTTTTAACCGCCTGGTA
>JXSR01S009222.1:12365-24058 GCA_000969725.1 Ophiothrix spiculata
TGTGCTATGTGTTTCTTGCAAAAAATAGAGAGAGAATTCCTTTTCACGCAACCAGATAAATAATTCTCTCCTTTTATTACGGTCTCTCAAACCTTTCACATTCAAGGAGCAAATTTTCAACTCAGTCATTACACCAGCATTTTACAATAATGTCAAATTCATCTAGTGTCTGCGTTACAATACACATAAAATTCAAACAGAACATTGAACATACAAAAAAACACATTAACTTCCTTGTGAGCATTAGGAATACTCACATGGGCATAAGGCCACAGATGAAATAAGGCCAGATTCTTACCAAAACTGTGATGTTTATCACATATCAAAAAAAATGTTTCTCATTACCGGAAAATAAGCATGAGCTAAATTGTGAAAAATGTCCTTAATAAAACAATTTACAGTTTCTGCAAAATATAACACCAATATGAGTGTATAGGTGCACTACAATTTGTACACATGTATAGGATGCAAGTACGGTTCTATACATCTTTATGAGACAACCAGCACAAATTTAATTTTAATAGTCAACAAAAGCTTGTACCCAGGAAATTTTGGAAAGAGAAGCTTCCCACAAAATTTAATTGAATACAAATACATGAAATGGAAACATTGCAAGAAAAGCATCATTTTTCAAATTAATTCTACATGTATGCTTTAACAAAGGTAAATTCACAGTATCAATGTTGTCAATACCATATAAGACCAAAGTCTGTTTTCATAATACATGCACACATGCAGTACTATAGCAATAGTTCGTGAAGATAATTCAAATGATTAGTATGCGGCCGCCACAGTAGTGATGAAAAATCGGTTTGATTTGAGAACCACAATAAGGATGATAAAATCATAGTTTTATACTGCGAATACCGTTCAGCGTTAATATTTAATACCGTAAGTTGCGTACGTTAATGTTACCATAGTTTTTCCTGTATACTGCGAGTACCGTTCTGCTTCTGTGAAAACCGCAAATAATTAATACAGTAAAATGCATACCGGTACCGTAATACTGTACACAAGTATACTAAAAACATACACGTAGTCAGCAGATGCATATCAAAACTCCCGCTTGTGTCGGCTGCCGTACACTGGTCCATTTGCATGTGAGATCTATTAAAATGTTATTTACGTGTACATACAAAAACAAAAAAAAATCATAACACAACAAAGCTCTTCGAGTCTTTAAATTTGCTCAGGTAAGTACCATAATAGAGAAAAAATTCTGCAAATCTCTGCAAAAACGCCAGATGATTCCGGCTTTTATATACCGTAACCTATCCGCAATTGAACATCATTTTCAACAGTTAATAGCGCGTAAGTTCTTTATACTGCAGAATAAAGTTATATTTCACTTGCTTTCAGAGTGGAGGTTGTTCCATCTGGTTCAACTATTCTCAAGATCGCTGGGTAATTTACAAATACCTTTCTTCCTTGTTTGCTGCTCAGTAACTCTCTTCTTTTGGCCCATAGTTTCTTCCTTTCAGCTTGAAGCTTAGGGGTAAGATCTTCAGCGACAATTACTTTAGCATCAGGGAAAGGGTTGTCTTTCAAGTTCTTGGCTGCATTAAGAACTTGCTGTCTATCGGTGAATCTCAGAAAGGCTATATGCATTGGTCTGGGTTTCGCCCTTGGTTGCGTTATTCTCGTTGGGGTACGGTGAGCTCTTTCAATGGGTGTATCTGTTTCAATTTTCAAGTGGTCTCTGAGGAATTTCTGAACACAAGTTTTACATTTCACTGAGTGATTAGAACCATCAGAATCACCCTCAGCTCCTTCTGGAACGTTTATCAGAACAATGTTATTACGTCTCAGTCTATTTGAGAGGTCATCGACCTGTGAGACTAATTTGTCAAATTTTTCAGAGCTTACTTTATTTTTATTAAGCTTATCAATTTCGCCGGTAGCAAAGTCTTGTGCAGTCTCTAAATCATTTATTCTCTTCTCCATATTGTCTAGTTTATTGTTTATTGAATCAATCATATCAAGTTTCTTTAACTTTTCCATAATATGGTCCAACTTACGAGAATCACCCATTGTTTCGCCACTTGCGTTATCGGAAAGGTTGCCGAATTCTGCAGTCTCCTCAGTTGACGAAATGCGGCGAAATTTCTCGCCTGGTTTTCTTGTCCCAGTTGGATTTTGATGTTTCTTATTGTTACCTTTATTGCTTGGCATATTGGTGCTTTCTCTTCTTCTGTAGAATTTCCTTTTTGTTTTGGATTTCAACTACAAAATACCATGTTCCGGCACGAGAAAACTGTGTGATTCTCACTCCATTGTGATCATGCGGGCAATTTTGTTAGTTTTATTATTTACTACCTAGGACTATTTGCGATGACCTGCAGCCTATGCTGTTATGTGTCTGATTTGACGTTACGTGCAAACCCTCTAATAAATATGACTGTTCAGCCCGTATTAGCCGTAAATGCCAGAAACTTCATTTTGCACTACAGATGAAAGTGCATGTCAAGGTCATAATTTGCCGAATTTGATTTTTTGACAGATTCACAAACCTTCTGCTTACTACAAAATATCACCAAATTTTCATTTCAAGAAAAAGATAGAAAATGTGAAATAAATCTGCATATTTTTAAGGTAATCAACAGAAAATATAGGGCTTGCTGATCTTTGAACGCATTTATCTCAGTTATACGTTTGTTATGGTCAAAGACTTGAAATGACCGAGGCCAAAATCACCTCACGGGGTTTTAAATAACACAAATTATTACACTGTTGATATAAACTTTTAAAACAATTTAATGTTCACTTTTGGTTCTAAGTTTACATATATCTCAATCAACTTGGTCTTAAATGCTACTTTTTCACTTTTCACTTACTATATTTCCAAGATATACGCAGACAGTTCGCCATTTTGATGGGGTGGAGAAGTGTGTAAACATTTACATCAAAATCGACTGTTACTGTTGATTTATATCATTACTTGAAATTTATTACTGTACGTGAGAACATTACGGTTATTAGTAAATAATTGTGTAAGTTTTATTATTAACTACCTAGGACTATTTGCGATGACCTGCAGCCTATGCTGTTATGTGTCTGATTTGACGTTACGTGCAAACCCTCTAATATATGTGACTGTTCAGCCGTAAATGCCAGAAACTTCATTTTGCACTACAGATGAAAGTGCATGTCAAGGTCATAATTTGCCGAATTTGACTTTTTGACAGATTCACAATCCTTGTGCTTACTACAAAATATCACCAAATTTTCATTTCAAGAAAAAGATAGAAAATGTGAAATAAATCTGCATATTTTTAAGGTAATCAACAGAAAATATAGGGCTTGCTGATCTTTGAACGCATTTATCTCAGTTATACGTTTGTTATGGTCAAAGACTTGAAATGACCGAGGCCAAAATCACCTCACGGGGTTTTAAATAACACAAATTATTACACTGTTGATATAAACTTTTAAAACAATTTAATGTTCACTTTTGGTTCTAAGTTTACATATATCTCAATCAACTTGGTCTTAATTGCTACTTTTTCACTTTTCACTTACTATATTTCCAAGATAT
Source organism: Ophiothrix spiculata (assembly GCA_000969725.1). NCBI lineage: Eukaryota > Metazoa > Echinodermata > Ophiuroidea > Amphilepidida > Ophiotrichidae > Ophiothrix > Ophiothrix spiculata. The sequence continues at coordinate 15,901 of JXSR01S009222.1, forward strand.
AATTATAAACTGGCAGTAAAACAAGTTCCGGAATCCAGGTGGCAAACGTATTTTTCCAAATCGTTCCTCACAAACTCTAACGGCGATTTCAACACAATAGTCCAGCAGTAACAGCAATACTCTTCTTGACTTTATATTTTGTATCAAAAACTGGAACGTAAACTATCCACTTTGAAAAATATAAAACACACAGGCCGTCCAATAACACCAAATCGATTCTCCAATATCTCCAATATTAACTCCAAAGTGATCTTCAATAAATCTTTAACTTCAAAGACAGTCTTTTCTCCACTTATCAGTATAACTCCAATTCGACAAAATCCATCCACACACAACAGCGTCAATTTCACTTCTGCTCAAAAATCACACGGCCTGTGATCATGGTTTACTCCAAAATCATGGTTTACTCCAAAATCCCCCCCCCCCCCGTTTTAAGTATCTACATTATCTACATTTTATCTGATATACGCATTCGCACAATTTACTTATAAATTGAGCATTCCAGTGAGGCCAAAATTGCAATTTTTATGTAAACAAAAGAAAAATACGGCATTCTAATGTTTATGTTTTAGAATTTAGTTCACGATCTCAACGCTGCCTTGATAGCTCAGCGGTAGATCCCTCGCTTCGTAAAGCATGACTAACTCCTGGCATAATCCATGGTTCGAGTCCCCGCAAAGGCAGTGGAAACTATTTATCTTTTCATGATTAAAAAATAGTTAGGATTCACATTTTCCTGAGCAGATAGATTCCCCTTAAGCATGATGGTCTTTGCAAATATTTAAAAAGTGAAAATGACAAGATGTGGCATTTACGGCTGTTTTGGGATCGACGGTCACATATGTTAATGCAATGGAGGATTGGTCTTAAAGCTCAGTCTAGATTTGTTGGTCCTTACATCAGCTTTACGCTGGACCTTGCACAAATACTTCTATAATTACATTGGTTAACAATTGGTGTTTCGCATGCAGTATACAAGCAGTTATCTTTATTAACTAGATTCAACGGCGGTTTCTTGGAACATTCAGTTTTTTGCCGCATTAAATTACACTAATAGACGGGGTAGACCAAGGATATAACTAATAAATAAACCTACTGTAAATCGACTATGATTTTCATATTAAACACAAAATTACCTTTAATTTCAGCTCCTGGGCCATCTGAATTTCGATTACAGATCCAAGATGGCGGCCAAAATGCAAAAATCACCAAAAAATCAATAAAAATCACATATAACGCCAAATATGCCGACCAATTTGGGCATTTGACAAATTTTAACCATGTAAACCGAATGATATCAGTCCTACTATCAAAGAGGGCCACTTAAATTTTGACTGCAAATCCATGATGGCTGCCTAACGCCTAAAAACACAAAAAATCAATAACAACCACATATACCCATATTGTGCAGATGAATTTACTATTTGATAATTTTTAAGCTTATAAACTGAATTATGTAACTCCCAATTATTTATCAGGACTATTTTAACTTTCGCCTGCAGATCCAAGATGGCGGCCAAAATGCTTAAAGAACGATACAATCAAACAAAAAATCACATCCTAAAATATACTACCCAATTGGGTATCTGGTCCTTTTTAGCAAACGTATTAAATAAAATCATCCCTACTGATCAACAGGATTATTTGGATTTCAACTGTATATCCAAGATGGCGGCCAAAATACTAAACCACCAAAAAATCAATACAAATTACATATATCTCCTAAATGTTGAACAATTTGGTGTATTTGATCATTTTTAAGCAAATAAATTGAATCGTACTCACTTATCAAACAATGTAATTTGACTTGCAACTGCTGATCCAACATGGCAGCAAAAAAGCTAAAACATCCAAAAATCAATAAAATCACATATATTCTCTAATATGCTGCTGACCAATTTAGGTATTTGTTAAGCTTAAAAACATGCATCCCCGAATGGGCAAAACTACAGATTTACACATTTTACCTGCAAATATAATGAATGATACCTTTTCGACATATCGTAGAGGGCCAAATACAATTAGACAGTACATGTATATATACTTAAAATGAAGGCTATAATGTTAAAATATCATTTAAAAACGGTTAGAAATACACATATTACCCGAAAAGGTGAACCATTTCAGTGATTTGTTTTTAATTCGATACATATTACTGTATAAGTGGTATTTTTCGCGCTACATTTATTTTCGCGCTTTTTGCGCAAAATCAATTTAGCGCGAAAATAAATGCACCGCGAAAATTACTCTGCATTTGTAACAAAGGAAATTCCATACTCGACCAATGTTCACGTACGCGAAAATAAAAACGCGCGAAATGGTCAAAATGTGGCTGTGCGCGAAAATTACTGAGCGCGAAAATATTGGCGTTTACAGTAACTAAACGTATATTCCCCTTCAACTATTCAAGGCTCACTTTACGACGACTATGGATTCAAAATGGTACCTTATATGCTCAAAATACGTTATGATAAAAAAGAACAAATGGTTCGCAAACCAGTAGGGTGATTCCAAAGTAACGTTTGTGACCGAAAAATTGGAAAATTTCACCTTTAAATGGCCACAGAACCTAGCATAAACATTATATCAACGAGGTTGTTGTTGATAATGGTGCTCACTGGTGGGATCAAGACATGCAGGTGTTTAAAGATTAAAATAATTGCCAAAATACTGAATAAAGTTCATGTAACGTTCGGTAACGTTTGTGACCGCGCACGGAAATGGTTTTTTGCTCCAAATGACTTCAAAGTAAAATTTCTCTGACATGTTAGCGAATTTTTTATTGCACTTTTCACAGATGATTGGTACCATATTTACAAATAGTTCATAAAAGTGGTAGGAAATTATATCGTCAGGATTTCTTTTAATGCAATATTTTGTTTGGTAACGTCTGGTAACGTTTGTGACATTTTGGTGTAAGTTTGTGGTAACGTTTGTGACATTTTTGAATGAAAACATGTGCTCATTCATGCACGGGTAGAAAAAATTCCAAATTTCTGATTAGAAAATACTTTTCACATACCGAGTAACAAACGTATGACTGAAAAAAACTGCTCATATGGTCGAATAAAAAAGCTGATTTTTTGCTTGAAATCAAAAAATGTTTAGTTTTCACTGGAATGAGCCAGTAGTCTCTCGTGCTTTATCAACCGCCTGCTGCATCATCTATGGTCAAGAGCAATTTGACGTGCAAGTCAAATCGAAGTATCAATGGTAAAGACTTATCACAATGACGTTGAAATGACCTCAGATGACCTTGAATGGCCTCTGGACGCATTTTTGATAATCATGAACATGTGACCCCAAATATTAACCTCTTGACCTTTAATGACCTTAACACCTTGTCTCACTCGGACACACCCTAAGTCAAGGGCTATATATGCTGCAAGTTTGGCCCATGTAAGATGAACAGTTCAATTGTTATTGCAGTGACCTTGAAATGATCTCGGGTCAATTTGTTGATATTTGATCTTGAAATAACATTTATACCTTGAATGACCTTGACCAACAAATTACTGAAGTGACGCAAACCCAGAAGAAAGTTTAATCCAAGACCCTTCATATTACCAAGTTTCATTTAGTGGGCAATACCGGTCTTTTTTATGATAACGTATTTTTTAAGGTGCAGTGTTGAATCATAAGAAAATACAAAGACCTTCCCAGCCCGTACAACAAATCCAACTAGAAGAGTATGGGCTAATGGGAAGGTCCCGATATCTTCTTTTTGTTGAATCTGCAGTAGTCGTAAAGTGAGTCATGTGAGGTTTAGATGATTGACTGGGACAACGCATTGCCCTTATATAGTTGGAATAAAATATTCTTTTCAAATTTTTCAATTTTGAAACATATGTTGCTTTTGGTCAGATCCAGTTGATTGTGAAATTGAGCGCCGAATGTGATCAACCCTCTTAGGTACTGGTAGGGGCAACAACACAAATGGATCAAAAAACGTCATTTTTAGGTCAAATTTGATTTGACAACGCCTGGGTTAATGTCACTTCACCACTCAAGTTGACCGCCAGGGACCATTCCACATTCACCACAGCCTTATTTTTTGTAAATTGAGAGATGTTGAAGGATCATCTTGTGTTTTGCTTCCAAGCATTCTCGTGGCGCAGTCAACCGTAACCATGACATTGAATCGCCTATTTGTCACTCTATAACATAATTAAAACATTCCATATGACCACTCAGCTTGAGTGGTGAAGTGACCCTTGACCCAGGCGTTGTCAAATCAAATTCAGGTTTTTACCCATTTTTGCTGGTGCCCCTTAGGTTTGGCGTCCAAAGACATTCGCTCGCTCGAGTGACATTCACTCACACTACCTAGAAAACTTCGCTCCAACGGGAAGCGACATTCGCTTAACAAATGTCACAACATTCGCTACACTTCAAATTGAAGTAGAGCGAAGGTTGCTCCCAATATTCTTGGGTTTGTATATTCAATAATCATAGCACTACAACATGCGCGAGTGACATTCGCTTTCATCGATTGAAACGATGTTCGCATAACAAGAGCGACATTCGCTCTCTGTTTGTCAGAGCGAATGTCACTCAGCCGAGCGAATGTCTTTGGACGCCAAGCCTAATACCAGTATATGATAGGGTGGATCACTTTCGGTGCTCAATTTCACACTCAACTAGATTACCTATCAGATTTGACCTAAAGCAACATAAGCAACATAACCCAAAGAAAATGATAATATAATCTATAATAGCCTGATTATGATTTAAACTCGATTAAAGTTGATGAATAGCCATAAATCTGGCCGGGAAGTTTGAGGAGATATTTTTATACTTTGTAACAAAGACGGGATAATCTCCGACTCGCGTTTCGCGGGTGCCCCAACAAATTAGTCGTCCCATGACGCCTAATGATCACGTGCCATTGGTCATTTGGTCTATTTGATAGTAAATGTCACCAGGCCCCTGACACTTTGTCCCCTTATACTTCATAGCTCATTTGATTACTATTTCTTAATAGTTGCTGGTTAACGTTTCTTCGCTGATCACGTGATTAGTAGCTACAATCAGCGTAACGTGTAACGTGTATAATATGTGGACAAAAACGAAGACACCCAAAGAATAATCCTCCTCAAATATTGATGAATCCTGACTTCGTCCTTGATGTGTGTTACGCTTAATCGGGTACAAGGTGTGCAGCATTCTTCATTTTGTGACCTCGTTTTTGTCAACATATTACGTTACACGTTACACTAATTGGGGCCATGTTTTTAGCTCAGTATCATCTCTGTTACTCTGTGACGTCACCAACTGTGCAATAGTGCTGTGCAAAAAAATTTGATACATTGCGCGGTTACTGGTTTTGGTAAGAAGCAACATCAGTGCAGGCGTAATTTTTAATTGAGTACGCTTGCACAGTCCCTGGGCGCAGCATAAGACGCGTCGTTGCATTAAAGCCGGCATGTACAGTGCCATACACTCTTAGAAAGGAAGGATCAAATATGAGACAAAAAGGATCAATTTTGATCCTTTTTAGGTATCAAATATGAGCTTACCCTTTAAGGATCAAAGTGATCCAAAAATAAGGATCACAATTCTTGATCCGAAAAAAGGATCAAATATTTCTTATAAAAAAGATCTGCCCAAAAACATCTCACTGAAGTGACCCTAGCAGGGTTTGAACCCATGCCGCACGCACACCATGTAATTACGAGACCAACGCTCTAACCACTCGGCCACACATGCAGCTGTCAAGTGTGGTGATATCATCGTATTTATACCATTGTATACATTCCCAGCTATGTGAGGATATGGGGCGTACTCAAATATGAAACAAAAGATCACGTTAGACTGTTAGATCCAAATGCGGTATCAAATATATCAAATTATTTCCTTTCCGTATCAAAGTAATCCAGAAATACGGATCAAAACTTTGATATTGTAATCAAAAAGGATCAAAATAAAATGATCCTAAAACCGGATCAAAAATGATCCTGGTGAATTTGATCCATTTGTATATAAACGATCCACGTTGGATCAAAAGTGATCCTTAAAGGATCAAAATAAAATGATCCGGAAAACTACTCGTATATTTGATCCCGACCTTCTAAGAGTGTAGATGTTCGGTTTGTTTTGTTTACAAAGATTTATTTAGCTGTCATATAAAACAAATAATGAATATTCATAATTCAGCTTTTAATTCATAAATATTATTTTACAGTGCCTGGCTATGTTGGGTGCTTTCATGTATTTGATATAACCTATGATCAAACAACGTCCTTTCATTCAATGAATATGACAATAAATTCGTGTCGAAGACACTGTAGAAGGAATATATACAAATACGCTTTATTGTTAAGAGGTGGTACTTGCGCCTGTGCGAACTTTCTTTCTGGAAACCCTGTTGGAGATACTCGGTGCAGGACAAGGTGTGACGGTGACAACAATGAGGTCTGTGGGGATAATGAAACGACGTCTGTTTACGATGGTATGTAGCATTTGATTGTAAGGCAAAATAACCAAGATATGAAACGCCACGGGCTTTGTGTCGTGAGTCAGAACGAATCTGCGTTACACATTGCATGTACTTTCCTTTTAACGCATAGCATGACCGCGAATGAACTGGCGGTATCAAAATTCTTTGTACCCAAGGTGTATGTAATTTTCAAAAAAAATTAAAAATATAACAAGTTTAATATTTCAAACTTCCTGGTATTAATGAGTATAAGAATATATCAGCTTTATTGTCTTAAAGTTTGAAGGCATTTGATCACTGTTTCCAGGAGATATGGTTATTTAATGGATTATCGTTGAAATTACAGTTTTGAACAAATAACACACACTAACCTTTGTCTACTGACGCTATTTTTTGTCACATGTTGTTTAAAAAGGGTGATTAACGCTACCTTATAACTCCGATAATTTAGTACCATGGTATAGCTTAGATGCTCTCTGCTATCCGTTCATCATTAGCAAAATAATCACAATAGATCAAAGTTCTACGTGTTAATGACGTAATAAAGTACGACTAATCTGAAAATTGCGATTTTCGAAAAGAAATGTGAAAAATCAAACTTGTGCTATAGAATTTCTAAATATCAGAATTTCATGGATGTTTTCTTAAAAACAATAATTAATTGAAATAACACTTTTAACATTTCTTGTAAGTCTAAGCACCAGAAATACACTAACATTTTAAATAATTTCGTAACGAAAAATAATTTTATTTAGTCTGACACACCTTGAATATATTTTATATACATCTCAATACAGTTACACAGGGGATTTGTATTGTCACCGTAGATACAAGATATGATTACGAATACAAATACGAAATGGTATATTTTTTTGGAGAAATTTTTACCTCTCAATGCAAGTCCGGATCTAAGCCTGCTAACCAGACATCAATACAATGCGTTTTAGATGATCAATTGAGCGGGAGCGTAAGGTGGAATTCTACTGAGTTTTCGAAATGTATAGGTACTGTATAGGTACATTTAATTGAATATTAAAATAGAAATTAGTGATTCGTTATAGATGTATAAAAAGAGACTTTTTGTGTAAAGTGTTTACCGGTATATGGAAAGGTTGGTGCAATCGTTCTTCAGAAATATAGCCAAACACCAAATAACTTTCCTTTGACAAAACATCTATACAACTATTGAATGACTTTGTTATGGCAAAACCAGTAACTAAAAATGAGTTTACTTGTTGCTGGACTGCTGATATTGCGATCTGAATGACACGTATCTTGACTTTCGACTCATGCCTTATTTCTTCCTCATAATTTTCCTCAATAACATTATTTGAAGCAATGTTGTGTGGATTCTGACTTTAAAAATATGTTAAAAGAACCGTTCTGAATTGAACTATCATTATTAGATGGCATGTACCAGTATCTCATAAATTCGTAGTTTTTCATAACAAAGATTGCAAACCTGTATCAATGAGATATATTTCCAGAGCACTTTGAATTGTCCTGTCATGTAACATCAATCCATGTTGTTCTGCCATAACAACGAAGCAAAAACTCCAAAAATGTGTGCAAGGTGTAAGATGACACATCGAGTATCTGTTGTAACAGGGCTAACATGTATGCATGTTTATTTGGTTAGTTAGTTAGTTAGTTGTTAGTTGTTAGTTGTTAGTTGTTAGTTGTTAGTTGTTAGTTAGTTGTTAGTTAGTTGTTAGTTAG
>JXSR01S009223.1:11450-34988 GCA_000969725.1 Ophiothrix spiculata
CATTTAAAATGAAATATATAGTATGGAAAAGTCACAAAACGATATATCCTCTCCCTGTGCACAGCAGTTTTATATTCTTGTCTGCTCGAAACCGAACTGTTCCAAGATGCAAAGATACTTTATGTTGGCTAAATGAAAAAAAAATAGAAATCATTTATATAGTTCTATCGGAGTATTATTCAGAAATGCATTATTGAATGAACACATTTGTTTTCTATTAATATCTCGCAGAATATTTGCTCAGTTATTACACATAGATAACATGAAATGTGTTGACATTTGACGTCAACATGGTCATTGACTATCCCTTACACATGTGCACGAACATATATTCACTGACACGCTGTGTCGACATTTGTGTCACCCATCTTTATAGTAAAATATGATAATGTGGTCGTTCATCTTGAACCGATCGTAATGCAGCCTCTTGTCATGTTTTTTTTTTATTTGCAAAGACCATGTTAAAAGAGTTGCAATGAGTTCACCCAGTCAAGTTACGGTCTGTCAAAGGTTGATAGGGAGTAAAAGGTTGAACTGAGATAAACACGTTCCGTTCAAAGACTAGTAAACCATATATGTGACCCGTCATATCGAAAGGTACCTTAAGGTCGGCAAAATCAAAATAGATTTTTTGGTCTCTTCTGAAAGCTGAGATTTTAAGGTTTAAAATGACACATTACTTTTGGTTATTGGACGTTCGGTTGCAAAGTTACATCCAAATTGGCAAAAGGCATCGGGCTGATTCGGAAAACTATAGTTCTGAGAAAATCGAAGTTTTTGTACTAAGTAAAACTTTAATGGGGAAATGATTTTTATATCGATTTTTAAAACATTTGTCTCATGTTTTGGATGTTGAAACCTGATTAATATGATAGAATACACTTCAAAAGTAACATGAGCCATCACATATTTATCGACCTTGGGATATATTGTCATTATTATTCCATAGCCAGTAGCGCAAAATAAAGTTCGCGACATTTACGGCTATGTAGAGCTGAATGTAAAATTGCATATAATAAGATTCAGCTCAAGTTAACATTTTTAGAAGAATACTTGGTATATTTTAAATGTTTTTCAATCTTTAGTGTAATCAACTAAAAACAGTCCATTCATTTGATAAAACAAAAACATTTGCATTTGATTATTTCCGCGTGATGTAGTCAAAAAGTTGACATGGTTGATTATTTAGTAGCAAAATTGTAGTTAAAATTAAAGAAGTCAATTTATCTAAACAATCTTATCTTTTTACCTTAAATTGATAACTAACCGCTGGTGTGGATAATTGTTGAAAATTATGTTCTCCTTATAAACATATCAATAAAAATGTAATATTCAAATACTGTTGATTAAATTTATTTAGGGTAAATTTCCCATCTGAGATACACAAGTTTAACATATTTTTTGCCAACAATCTTTGCATAAAAACATACAATTCACTGTTTTATAAAATATAAAATTTATCTTAAGAAGACATCGGGTATATTCAGTTTTAAGGCTACAGTCCTTTTTCAATAACGACATGGAGGAAAGTCATATATTCACATGAACAATTGGTCACATTCAATCAAATTCATGAAGAATTATATTTTAAGTCATTTACCTGGTGTATTAACTTTTTTCTAAATAGACTATTTTGTAACTCAGATTGTGTCAAAGTTATACAATCAAGCGGTTTTAACCAAAAATTGGTGTATCTAACATTGGGTGTCTTAATATCACTTTTCAATCCATATTAAGTATCTTGTCATTATCTATATAGTAAGTTTGAATAAGTTCAAATGATACAAACGACACCAAATATTTTAAAAATTGTTATTACATTTCATAGAGACTTCTGTATGTGAAATCAGTAGTCAATTAGACAAATATTGCAGTGAACATTAAATACCCCCGTCACAATATCCATGAGGGAAGGTAGCCTTAAGAAAGATTTGTTAAGTATATTCTTTTAAATAATTCATTCATAAAATAGAGTTCAAATCAAAATGCAATAGAGAAATGAAGTTTCAAAACATAGCAATGTTTCCATTGCGTTATAAGCAGAGGTGGTTTTCAGGATATCCCACAATGCATTATTCTTATACACTGATATATAATAGGCAATAATGGTTTTCTGGACAAGGGGCTATTAAGAATTTGAGAATTCCATTGAATAGTACTCATTCATATCTTTCTAGGGATGTGTTTCTTTTCACAATAGCCCAGCGTTTACCCACATTGCTGACACCTCAAAAACCTCAGCAACCTGTACATAAGTATAGGAGTTGAATTAGATTTGCAGGCATATTGTACAATCAGTGTATCAGAATAATGCATTGTGGGATATCCTGAAAACCACCTCTGCGTTATAAGAGTGTTTGTATAATATGCAAAGAGCTAAGCCCTTGTTGTTAAATATTAAGCACTGTCAATAATTTTCTTATTGATAATTGCATGCACATTGGTTAAGAACTGGTTCTAGCTGTTACATTTAACTAATCTTTACAATTTTGTAACAATTTATTTATTTGTTGAATTAATCATTTTCGACAAGTAGCAATGCGTTAGATACCACTATTTATTGTCTTTTTAATTGAAAATTGGTATCTCAACAAATTACATTGTCCGCATTTAAGTATACCTATTTTTACAACATTAGAGTAATTAAAGGTGTAGGTTCCTATTTTAGGGTGTTTATAATTTACTTTTAACTGATTGACCTTGATCTCTGAAATGCTTAGTGCAAGGTTTCAACCTTGGTTTGTGTCTTGTTTTCTCTTGGGAGGCAAAACAAAGTATGCAACCCCGGGGATGAGACTGTTATGTAAATACAAAAGAAATGGATAATAGGTATATCAATTTATAAACTATAAAGAATTTGGAGCTGAAATTGTGGATTTATAATCAGAAAAATATGGGCTTTCATTAAACATCAAACAAATATACTACTTCCGGTTGAGCCCTGTGAATAAGAATGTGATCGGAACCTATACCTTTAAACTAAAATTAATTCAAAAGTCATTATAGGAAATAATTGTTTGTTTTTTGAAAAAAGATCACAAAGATATTGGTATTGGTATAAAGGTATTATAAAAGTGTATACTACTCGACCACCCCTATCACCATGTCAGCAATATAGCGACAGTGCAAATCGCCTGCGTCTAACAGTTGTCATTATTTGAACTAATATATTGATAAAAGCTTAAACAGCAATTATTATTCTTGTCTTATACCAATACCAATATCGAATGGTAATTAAAAAAAAATCAAACACTTATTTTTTGTTTCCCATTGTCTTTTTTAATTACTTTTTCAAAACAGATTTGGAGATTTTGGTTGCCGAGGTGTGTACTTCTTGGAGATCCTTACGTTACATGCTAGTGCGTACATTCTAACAGTGATGACAATTGAAAGGTAACTAAAGGGCTAGATAAACTTTTTTCGTCATTTTTGTTCATTAAGAATTTTGGTCATGGCGTTCATTTTTACCACTATGTTAAATTTTCATTCGGAATGAAGATTTTGATTTTATTTTTTCCATGGTGTTAAATGTTTGCCAAATGATTTAAACGTAACTAAAATAAAGAACGATTATGAGTTCTTGTGCTACCCATAAAATTTCAAGATTTTTTACATAATTTTTAGCTGAAATTAGCCGATTTGCCAGATTTTTTGCGCGCATTACAAAAAAATTCATAATTTTCCTCCGACCATTTTTGCTCAAAAAAAGCCGTCCCCCCTAAAATTGTTACCTTCCGCCGCCACTGGTGCTACCTCTTGTGAATACCTCTTTAATGCAACCAGATAGAATGGGTCCATTTTACGAGATAAAAGTTGGAAGGTACTAAATGGTACATTACCTGCATACAAATCATAATCCTGTGTTACTTTTGAAGATCACATCTTTTTAATATATCATGCATTTAAGTAGTATTATTTCTATGAGATAAATTTAAATAATCATCACTGATCAGCTGACTGAACGTTATACCAGATTACAAAAACTCAAGCAGATAGCAAAATATTACTGATTATATAAACGTAATAGATACTTTTGACTGGTGCCGACATTACTTGTTTTACAAAGTAGTGTATGGGGAGTATAGGAAAGCCACACCTAGAAACAACAGACTTCAGACCTAGAATATCCTGACCACGACGTGAATTTATTTCCTAGTCTGATGTCTTGATGTTTCTAGACACCGGTGATGGGTGTCTAGAAAGACCAGACTTTGAACATAACTTCCAGACCTGGTGTTTCTAGGTCTGGTCTTTCTACAAACCAACCACCGGTGTCAAGAAACTTCAGATTAGAAACACCAGACCCGGAAGTAAATTCACTTCCTGGTCTGCTCTAGGTCTGAGATCTGCTGTTACTAGGTCTGACTTTTCTAGACATTCAGGTCCCTGTCCCATTGTGAGTTGTGGGCGTGACAAACACATTAAGAGTACACTAACAAAACAATAAGACTAGAATATTAGCGTCCGCGTCAGGTTACAATACGTTAACAAAAACTGGAACTCAAACTTAAGCATGCTGAATTTGTTTTTGTTAAACATTTGCAAATTAATGAGCATATAAATTTGACATGCTGTTTGTGAATGTCAGTGAACAAAACTAGAAAACTAAATGTTTTATTTCTCCAACAGGTACTTGGCCATCATGTACCCAATGTCTTCACTTCGATTTCGAAACATTGGCGTCGCCCGAAAGGTCAGCACTTGTGTCTGGGTAAGTGCTTTTATGCTCGCACTACCAGCAGCTTTTCTCATGAAGGTGTATTACATTAACTTTGGGAGAAGCGGTAAAAAACCGTTATGTGCTTTTAGACTTGGAAACGATGCCTTCAATTCCTATATATCTGCAGTAGCTGTCATCACGTTTATTATCCCGTCACTTTTGATGATAGCCATTTACTTCAAAATGTTTACTCATTTGTATGGTGTATTCCGTGAAGAAAAAGGCGTCAAAGTAGAAGCAGAAAACTCCGGTCAGTTAAAGAATTCCTCACGCAGAGCTGCCAAAAGTGTCTTCATCATTGTTATTGTATGGTTGGTGTGCTTTTTCCCGTATTGGTTGAATCATTTCCTTTACATACATTTGGGAACATATGAAAAGAAAATGATTTATCCGATGATCACCGGGTTACTTGCATACCTGAACAGCACGTTGAATCCATTCTTGTATACGTTGATGCCTAGACGTTATAACGTGTGGAAGAAACTGAGACCAAGACCACCTCCCTATGACCATGCTCAGGCAGAGTCTAAATGTTGAGAATAAATGGCGGTGTCTCATAAGTATCATGTATGGTTCTCTTTGTCAATTGTCAGATGCAAGTATTTGTACAAGCACCAGTTCACTGTGCTGATTTATCCACCATGGCTTGCAAACAAAATAATATTTAATTGAGTTGATAACTTCATTAGTATGGTATTGATATAATCAGCCATGAATTTGTTTAGACATTTTGGCTAGAAAGGGTAAGAAAAACTTATGTGAACATACATTTCAGACCAACCAATTAAACCTAGAATGTACAGGAATATAGTATTAACTATTATTTGTTTGAAAATGAACGGAAAGTCGCAGCTTCAAAAATAGTTTATATGAAGGGATGCTCTGGCCATTTTTGCCCAAAGTCGATTTTTTCGGTACGGAAATACTTTGTGACGTCATAATTACGTAACACCTTGGCCGATTTCATGACCTTGGTATCAATGGAAAGAGGAGACCCTACCCTATACTATAGTATCAAACAATATAACTTTGGGGGTCCAAAGTTTAAAATCACAGGGGTGTGTGGTAACCATCCCCCCTCAGGAAGACGTGATACAGAAAAAGGCTTAGGAAGACGAGGGTTAATGGCGCATAGTGCTTATACTTTGAATTCGATTTTTAACAAATCTTTATTTTCTGAATCGCCTTACATGGTCGCATGATAAATCAATCCTTTTAGGGGAAGTGGAAAGTATTATAAATTATATATCATTTTGAAGCTGAGAATATGAAGAATACAAATATGTAATAAACTCATTTTTGAAAATTGCGACTTTCCTCTTATTTTGCCGGAGCACCCTACATATACATCATATTTTCAAAACATTTTCCCCCTCCACTGGGGTATTAAGTGACCATGCAAGCAACTCGGAAAATAACGAATTGGCAAAAATCGAATTGTAATGCATCACTATCACTATACCCAAGAGTAACACGCGAGGGATTAATTAGAATACGATATACTATTGAAGCATCCATTTGGTTTTCTCGTTACACAATGCATTTGAATCTGCCATCTTTTTCCCCTTCAAAATGTTTCGTTATTATTTTAACATTTTAGTGCAGGTTGTACAAAACATATGTATAACTTATATATGTTCCCCACAGTTTAAATGGGGAGAACATAGAAGAACATTCATGATTCCAACAATTCTATCAGAAAACAAACGTGTGTGTGTTTTTGTTTTTGTTTTTTTCTTGTATTAGTACAAAATATTCAAATCAAAAGATATTTACTCAAACTATTAAGCCAGACTTTTTGGTCAGATCGATCATTGTTTATCTTTTGAAGCTGTTTTAATATCACCTTCAGGTACATGAAGTAATATCTCAATATATTTACACAAAATGCCTAATTGTTTAAAAAGTGTTCTTAGTTCGTGATTTAGCGAAGGATTTTATGATGATCTGAAAAAATGAATAAACCTTTTAGACCGCATTCTTACATCTCAAGAAAACAATCTTTTTATATTTAGTGACATTTACAAGACGTTTCTGAAATTATGTCTATGTACCAGGTGTCCCAAAAAATGGTTACATGTAGAAAAATAATCATGCGCTAAAACTATAGTAGTTATAGAAACGAAACTTTGCACAAATTATATTACAACCCTCTTCTAGACACTTGTACGATTTTAATATCACTGCGCTATTAGTTCTTGAGTTATCAACAAAGGTAGATACCTATGTCAGAAACGCATTTGTTCAAAATTCAACAAAATAATAAGCATCCACGTTTTGAAATATTTTAATGTGCATTTTTCTAAATGATCCTGACCAGACTTTACTAGTATATTAAACCAAATTTTATAATTTTTTTAATGAATAATATATAATTAAAAACTCCTTAGTATATCTATTGTGCAAATTAGGGATACTTGCATTCCATGCATTCCAGAATGAGTTGTTTATATTAAACCTTTCAATCAAGTTGTGGCGCGAAAGTTGATGAATACGCATAAAGCGCAATCAAAGTTTCATGGGTAACATTAATTCTTTAACTGTTTAAACTGCAAACTAGTGTTAATTTTGAAGAAAAAAAAATCTTGAACTTACAGGACATTTTGAAATTATATTTTTTTTTTATCTGGTAGCAAAAGTCCAATCGACATTTACAAATAGCAGAACTGAATAGCAAACGTTTGAATTGGTGGCCAGATTTGCCCAAACTCAGATTTCGACCTAATTTTCATACCTTTATGGCGTCATAATTACATAAAAGCATGTCAAATTTTCATGATTTTTGTATTAATTTGAAGAAGAAACTCTACCCTATACTATGGTATACAACAACCCAAGTTTGGGTCTGTCAATTTCAAGTTCACACGGGGTTGAACGAGGGCTAAAATTACATCAAAAGAACATGTTTTCGATTTTGTTGAATTTTGAAAAAATATGTTTCTGACATAGGTATCTATCTTTGTTAATAACTCAAAAAATAATAATGCTGTGACATTTAAATTTTGCAAACATCTAGCAAAGATATGTATCATTATTCATGCTAAATTCTCCAGCTGCTAGACTTTTTGCAAACGATCATTTTTCTACATGTTACCATTTTTGGGACACCTGGTACTTAATGATTACGGTTACCACACAATCGTCTAAGGCGATTGTTTAGCCTACTCAATAACAAACAAGTTATTTAGAAATGTAAGCTGGATACCAGTAGAAATGAAATCTCTTGGCTATATACACACCAAATGCTACCTCGTAGATTTAAACTTGTCATTAAACAATTTTGTACTTTTAACAGCCATGGTGCACTTACAACGAAATATAACACAGTTAAATCTAAATTGCTTTTATAAAATCTTGAAAATTTTTTTTTTCCAGAATAAAATTCAAAAAATCTGTTCTGGTAGACATTTGTCTACCTTTGTCTGGTCAAAGGTAGACAATTGTCTACCTTAATCAATATTTTCTGGAAAAAGGTTCAGTTTGTAAGATTTTATAAAAACAATTTAGATGTTATAGTGTTATATGTGCTTGTTGACAGCATTTATCATAGAGGGCAACATAAGATATTGTCTTCTTTCTTTTTTCTTTTTTTTTCTGATGGGAGGAATGTGATACCTTAGATGTTGCAATGTATGACTAAACGTGCATGACAACAAGATAATTGCGACATATGTTTTCAAACATTGTGTCAAAATTCTCTTTACATATATCGAACCAGTTGTGAATTCGACAAACTTTATTCTGCAAACCTTTATTTGAGTAAAAAATTCGATTTTTAAATAAACTCACTTGAAGTACGATCTATTTTTCTTAAGAACCATCAATAGAAAATACTATGGATTACTGAATTTGTACTTTACGATAATCTTTGACGTACCTTAACTTGGTTTCTGAAGTCGATTCAGGTTAATAATTTGATTATCACTGTCTTGGCAAATGATTAAAAACGTAAACACGACAAGAGGCTGCATTTACTGCTGATTTGAAGCACTTTATATATTTTAAATTAAATCGTATCCAAACAAGTAACAATGCATTATTTAAAACTGTTTCGCTTATTAACCATTTCACATAAGTTTAGCTTAACTATTTTAATAGGATTCACTCAAAAGAAAATATTCATCTAATTGGGTATTCTACCACACTGAACTCGTGATAACAGAGTGACAAATATCATGCTAAAAGATTCTCATTTTGTATATAGCTATTATACAACAAAAAAGTAACATCCCTGCTATAATGTTATTGTTGTATTTCGCACAAATACTTAAGACTCCCTGTAATGTGGTTCTTCAACTATTACCGGCTTTATGTACTGTAAAGGTTGAAAACCAGACTCGATGTGATGTTTAGCCAAGGCTCTCTTTCTATTTAGTACTTATGATACACAACGTTTATGAGCCCTATTCACATATTTGAAGACCTGAGCGCAAAAAGCGCTTAAGACCACATTTGACCACATCGAGTTATCCCTGGTTTTACTGTCCGTTGGGGTAAAAAAAAAAATGGTAGATACCTTTTATTCAAAACGTATCTAAACTCACTTTTTTAGAGAGTTTTATTTTTGCACTAACCTCAGCTTCGTGCGCAAAACGTACTTGTCCACTCTCAAAAAGACATGGAAGGTTCGGGATTTGTAACATATACCAGTCATTAATAATTGTTTACCACATTTTTGATATAGGTGACCTTGAGGATGAAAAGCGGATCATGAATTCCCCCTGTAAGTAATGAATAGCAGTATGCAAAAGGTAATTGATATTATGGAGATATATGTATTGCACTATTGTATATCAATATGATATGTTCTCCTATGAAGTTTGACACGAGTCAAAACCAATTTAACCAATTTCTGCGATTCATTTTATGCATATTGTGTAGGTTTTATCCATTTTCTTTATGAAGACCATCCTTTAAGATATAAAATAGTATATATTACTAATTCAAGTAGAAATTACTTTTTGTTTTTTAATCATCTTTCGCTTAGGGGTAAGGTGTATTAATCATCTTTATAATTACTTTTTATGGCTTTATCAAAATAAGCGTACTGGATGAACATGGAAGTGAATGACCATCTATATACAGGTTGAAACAGAAAAATATATATATTTTTGTTAGCGATATAATGAGGAATATAAATATATTGAAGTCACAAACTTTCCACTATTTGAAATTTACTCTTTAAATGACTACCTAAAGCAGCTTAATTGATATCATTTAATGATCAGAAACAAAAGTTACGTCCATGTAGGTAAAGACCTCTGAAAAATACCAATTTCACCATTTCTTTCAGCGTAAACAGTGTTCCATAATTCGAATAAGATTACATAATTAACAATGCAGTTAGGTGAAATGACAGAAGGCACACCTCATGTTTACAAACTTTATATTTTATGATTTCATTTCTCTTTCATTTTTTCCATATAATAAGAATAAATAATTTTATGATAAAACTTATGTTTTTACAGGTTAAAATATTTCTCATATACCAAAGTAAACATAAACAATTGCATCAAAGACTCGATATCTTTGGTGGAAACTGGAAAGCAACATGTATAATGCAATAATCCTTTTGAAAATTTGTTTCACACAGTTCGGTTTCGTATTCAAAGGGCAATACGGAAATCAAAACTAATGTTTCTAGCTTAATTGATAAAAGGCCTTATGTTCCGTTATTGTGCGGTACCTACATAAACCAATTGTCAAGTTTCATTGTATGCCTTGAGTGGCATTTATGCTACCTTGGTAAAAATGTCTCTGAGAGTGACCCACAGAAAATATTTACTATTTTTAACATATTATATTAATAATTAAACACTATTTTGACTATATCTCTTACAGGGGTTATCAGAAACAAAATGCGCTTATATTTGGTATAAAAACTCTAATTTGATTTGTTGAGTATAAGTGATCGGAATTTAATAGTTTGAGTTACAGCCCACTTAAAATATGAAAAAAACCCTATCATGCACCCAAGGCTTAAACACCACAATAAATCAAAATTAACATATGTGTCCGTCCAGCCCGTATGAGTAGTAAACGCCAGAAACTTCATGTGAATAAACATGTCAAGGTCGCAATTTGCCGAAATTGATTTTTGACAGATTCACAACCCTTGTACTTATTACAAAATACCATTTAATTTCAAGAAAATTATAGAAAATGTGAAATAAACCTGCATATTTTTAAGACAATCAGCAGAAAATATAGGGCTTACTGATCTTTGAACGCGTTTATCTCATTATATGTTTTACTCCCTGACAACATTTACACAAGAGGTGACATTTACTGCTGGTTTGGGATGGACAGTCACATACCTATACATATATTTATACATAGGGTAAAGCAATAAAAAAATATTTATCAAGTAAATTTATATCCAAAGGTGGAAACAGACACACATTAAACTAATCACACATAATCCACAGGCATATATGTGATGGCTCAACCCGAAAAGGGGGTGGGTGGACTTTGCCGATGACCTAAATGTTGGTGTTTATCATTTCATCTGTTACACCATTTTCCAAACTTCAAAATCATTACTTGTTAAAATTGATTAGAGGTTTAAAATTTTACAATAGAAAATCTGCTGCCTATCATCACCAGTTTCGTGAAAAGTGTCCTGTCGCAAAGTAAGTCCCCCTTTTGGGGGTGAGCCATTTAAAATACACATAATTAAGCAAAATCTGACGCTAACATTCGATCAGGTCATTGTCCTTATTATACAAATTCACCAGCTGTAGGTAACACTGTATATTAATACATATAGGAGCTGAGTGTGTATTCTAAACGCGTATACGTTTACATGAGAAAAAAAACACCATCTCAAAATAAACAAAGTTGCGATTTTGTTGTCATTTTTATGTAATAACGAGTATTTTTTGGCAAATGGAATGCATGTGTTCAGCAGCTAATATTGTTATTTTCGGTCTGGCCAAATCGTCTAATGTGTTTACATTTTATTTAGTTGAAATTTTACGTGCTGATAGTAACTCGGAGTGTACTTAATGGAACCTACGCTTGAACCAAACCTGTTTGGATATTATTGGTGACTTGTCTGAAAGACGGTTTACAATTATTTTGTTGTTTCACTTAAAAAAATGTCTAGCACACAAGGTTCAAACACATCAGTAAATAACAAATTAAATATACATTAGTACAAGCATTAACAAACGAACAGCGTTTTAAAATCTAAGAAGGATATTTACCAGAGATTTACAAACATATGTGGAAACAAACACACATCAAACTAATGCACAATCAAACATAATCCAAAGCCATATATAAACAGTTAAGCAACATCTGACAAAATTCGATTCGTTGTCATTTTTTATACAAATTCATCAACTGAGAGTAACACTGTTATTAAATAACAAATATATTTAATTTGTTATTTACTGATGTTCCAAGACCGTACATTTACTGGTATTCCAAGACCGTACATTTACTTGAGAAAACAAATGTCTAAAAATTGCATTTTTGTTCTGAATTTTTTGTCATTCATAGGCATTTTGTTGCCAATTGGAATGTCTCGTATAAGTTCATTTGCTAATATTGTAAACAGTCCGGTCCAAGTGCCCAAATCGCCAACATTGCCCAAATGTCAAATTTCATTCCACAGGGTCAAAACTTTTTAAATTATATAAATAATAAGTGGTGTAAAGGAAAACATTCCCAAAGTATGAATTAAGATACAACAAAAGAAAAACCGTTAAGGTTGCTGAATTCGGAAGACTTTCAAAAAATCATATTGCCTAATTCGGCTTAACCTTGCCCATTTGGGCAATGTTGCCGGTTTGGGCACTTGGTCCGGACTGGTAAATAAACTTATTTTTGTCAAATCGTCTGAAGTATCTAGATACATATTCGCTTACCACTCTTATTTAACCCAGTATAATGTCATTAAGTTGAAATGTAATCCTGGAATGTAATGTACTAAAAGTAACCCCAAAACCTTATAATGGAACCGACGCTTGAGCCAAACCCGGTGTGAAAGTAATCGTAGTCCCTCTGTTATAGTAGTCCGCCTTCCATAGACCATAACGGAATAAAGCGTGATGCTAATGTTGCGTGATAGTTGTTAGCCTATACTTTACTGTACAACCCGGACAATTAGAACGGGGACCTAAATTCCTGCTACACCGGAAAAATGTTCTCATAGATGTCGATATAAATGATGCGTTGTCTGGAAGACAGTTGTGCAATTTATTGGTACAGCTGTTGTTTATTATTGACCTTGAGTAAACACTGCCAGTACAACTTCACTGATGTGCTGTAAAAAGCATAGTAACATTAATTATTGTTCATTACAATCCTTATGTAGTAGGTATTGATGAATGCTAATGTGTAATTAGGAAAATATGATGTTCTCAAAATGAAATCCATGTATAATATTATATATCTTACTCATTCACTAAATTGTATTATACTCTTAAACACTTGTCTCTTGTACTATGAAATCAATTTATATACGTGTAGATGGTATCCACCGTTGGTCCCATACCACTTTGACCGCTTTAATACCCTATATCAATTATTCAGAGTTCCAAGATTTTTTGAAATCAAAATGAACGCAAAAATTTCTAGTTATGCTGGTGACCTATTAAAGAACTATATCGTTTGCATTTTATGCGGTCGTATGCATTTTTATGCGATATATATAGGCTAGTAAGTGGTCCGTGTATTAAATTGATGATGTGTGAATATTTTGTTGAATATGTCATATGCACAAACACTTTACATGTATTATCATTAAGAAGTTTATGATTAGAAATATTCAGGAATAATTTTATTTTTAAGTGATATCTTACCTTTTCTATGTCTTTGTATGATATTTGAAAAACATCTTGTAAAATAAAGTCAGAATAACAATGAAACCTGAAAATAGAATGTCGTTTCTTTTGTTGTATGTTTCGATCTCGTCACAACACGTGCCGGTCTTTGATTATTTGATTGTTTTTAGATTAATTTAGCGTTTAATGCAATTCTCATGAATGAATTAATAAAATTAACTATATTCTACAAGACGGCATATTAATTTTTTTATTCTGCATGAGTTGAGCCCGGAGATAATATGATTTTATTGACTTATTTTGCAAATTAAGGCTACTTACCATGACCTCACCGTTTCAGAAGCGATTTTTTTTCCTTTTTTTGTGAGCCTGACATGTTTGATAAATGATGAGCATTAAATGTACGGTTGCTCATAAGTTGGAATAAAAATATGTTAACCACTTTTTTATGTAAAGGTCAATTTATGAGGAAAATATTTGAAAACTTAAGTTCCTTTTGTCAGATTTGACAGGTAATCTTGTTGGGTGTGAAATGGATCTCCGAATGTGGTCAATTTCTCATGTACTGGTAAGGGAGGCAACAACACAAATGGGTCACAAAACGTGATATGTCAAATTTGATTTGACCCCGCCTTGTTCAAGGTCACTTCTCTACTCAAGTTGAGGGGTCATATGGAATGTTTATCTGTAATAGAGTGATTAGCATGTGATTGACTGCGCCAAGAGAATGCTTGGAAGCACACCATAAAATGATCCTTCAACGCCCCTCAGTTTACAAAAAGTGTTTTGGTGAACGCAGAAAGGTTCCCGGCGGTATATGACATCTTGAAAGGTTTTGAAGAGGTCATATATCGCCAGGGACCATTCCACATTAATCACAACCCTATGTTTGTAATTTTGTGTAAATTGAAGGGCGTTAACCCTTATTCTCCTAAGCAATTTTTTGTAACACGTCCTCCGAAGGGGGGGTGGGGGGTTGTTGCAACCCCCCTAATATTTTAGAACGGAACCCCGTATGAACTTTGTTTTGCTATTAATATATAGGTAGGACCCTCCCCTATCCAACGGTACCAACATCATCAAAATCGACCAAGGCGTTACGTAACTATGACGTCATAAAGTACTTTCGGATTGGAAAATCAGGCAAAATTGCATTATGGCAAAATTGGCCGCCTAAATCAAAATTTTGCTATAAAAGTTCTAAATAACGGATTTTCGTCGTATTTTTTTGCTAATTAAGAAGGAAAATGATGATTTTAATATGTCTTGTAAGTTTGAGTCTTATACCATGCATAGATTTTTCAAAATGGCGACTTTAAAGTCGCCATTTTGAACCCCCCCCCCTACACCCCAACTTTGACGGCCTACCCTAACCCCACCTTAGGTGCTACCCCCCTAGCTTTTTCATCAAAATGACCGCAAAGGATGTAAAAGAGATTTAGTTAAATGCCTTGGGCCTGTTGCTTTTGCGTTTTTATGAAGCGGGGGAAAAACCTTAGGGGGGGGGGTGCAACAACAACCCCCACCCCCCACCCCCCCTTCGCAGAATAAGGGGAGTAGAATCAGTTTGTGCTTTGCTTCAGAGCATTCTCTTGGCGCAGTCAAGCGTGACCAAAACATTCAATCACCTGCTTACTTTATTTAGAAATGCAATTAGGATTACCCTAATCAGTTTGAAGACAATAAAAATAATCATGTCGATCGTTGATATATAAATTGTTCACTCCAATTCTGGGTCAACAAAAATAAAACACCAAATCCTCTTACTAAATGGCTGTATGTGTAACCTAAACGCTTTTATCAGATTCATTACCCTTCAACACTCAAAGACAAGTACAATTCACTCTTTATTGGTACATGTAGCCACAGGCCCGACGGGATTAATTTTCAAAGCGAAGACTCAATCATTTTCATATGTGTGAGCCCCCTTTTGCTTTACTACGAAAGCACTTCATTAAAAATGTTGCATCGGATTAACTCCAAATTATTATTATGTATTTTAAATCGCAGCAAATTAAGCATGCGTGGATAAACATTAAATAATTAATACATTTTTTATTAGGTAACGTAAAATGCTCTGAGCCGGGAAGAAAGGTATGAACCAATAACAATGATTAACCCCGTTGTTTCTATTCTTTGACCCATACATGTTCAAGAACTAGGTCAGTGTTGATCTTGCTCTGCAAAAAGGACTGTAGCCTTAATACACGCTTTTTAATTGGAATGTGCCAATTAAACCACAACTTTATCTGTTTATATGTTGTAATTAAGACTTAATGACAAGGTTCAACGGATTTTGTTTTCCCTATTATTTTATCTTTAACAATTTTGTCAAAACTTTTAAAGGTACCTCATTCTCGGCAAACTCCATCAGAATCAGGTTTATAAACTCAATAACTTAAGGCTGGGGCAGACCTTTAAATTGCATAAACCGTTTTTTTACTCTAACTCTCAAATTAATTACATAAACTATATAAAAGTATACATTTTTAAAGCAGATTTTGAAAAAAAAAACCTGCTTACGTGGTCAAATGAAAAAATCGGAGTTTTTGTTTGAAGTCGAAAAAGTTTCATTTTCTATGGAATGAGCCATTATCGTGAATTATTATGTGGAAACTTAATTAATTTAAATCAATTTAATGACCACTTTTGACTAATAACCTATTGAAAACATTTTATTGCGATTTGCATCAATATGCTTTACTTTCATTAACCAGGATAACCTTATTGAAGTCAACTAAAAATCAAATTAAAGTTGACATTTGTTATAATATAAGGACATTTAAAAAATGCATATTTTCATATCAGGTTACTTTATTCCCCCAAAAAAATCCGATTTAAGTTAGGGTTCATCGTTAAGTAGGTGAATGTGTTTCGCGCTATTACCTAAGGTCTGTAAGAAAACATAGCTAGACTATTAATAAATTTGACTGAAGATGATTTATTGCCCAATTATACAGTGATATCTCAGAGACAGAGGAGAATGTACCGTCCGTCTGACTGGGAAATGACATACTTAATTTATTTTTCGTTATAATCATAAACATTCTTGGCATACGAAAGACTTTGGAAATATACGCTTTATATCAAAGAGGTTAATGTTCGTTTGGTTTAAATCAAGTGATATTTCTACCTTAACCACATTTTTGATATTTTTTTTGGTGTAAATAACTGAGAATAAATAAAAGATCAATTGCATCGACGTATCAAGGTTAACGTACAAAACGTACACAGCTTCACATAACCAACGTAAATATGTCTAACGGACACCACCTTATGGATTATGAATTGTACTTCTAACGATTGCATAACGAACATAAATACTTAGAGCAAAATGTTACGAGTACGTTGGGCTCTATATGTAAAGGGTATGTCACAAATCACCGTACACTCTTAGAAAGAAAGTATCAAATATGAGACAAAAAGGATCAATTTTGATCCTTTTTAGGTATCAAATATGAGCTTATCCTTTAAGGATCAAAGTGATCCCAAAAAAAGGATCAACAATTTTGATCCGAAAAAGGATCAAATATTTCTTATAAAAAAGACCTGCAAAAAACATCACACTGAAGTGACGCTAGCAGGGTTTGAACCCACGCCGCACTCATACCTGCTGGTAATTACAAGACCAAGGCTCTAACCACTCGACCACGGGGTTGTGTGATGAAATCAACGTATTTATACATGTTACACCATAGTATACATTCCCCGCTGTGTAGCGGTAATGGGGTGTACTCAAATATGAAACAAAACATCACGTTGCATCCAAACGCGGTATCAAAATGTGAGCTCATCCTTTCCGTATCAAAGTAAACCAGAAATACGGATCAAAACTTTGATATTGTAATCAAAAAGGATAGAAATAAAATGATCCTAAAAAAGGATCAAAAATGATCCTTGTGAATTTGATCCATTTGTATATATTGATCCGCAAAAGGATCAAAAGTGATCCTTAAAGGATCAAAAGTGATCCTTAAAGGATCAAAATAAAATGATCCCGAAAAAGGATCAAAAATTTGATCCCGGCCTTCTAAGAGTGTATACAGCAAACCGTATGTCTAACATACCTAATTTCACTATGTGTTTGTTTCATACATTGCTGTTCATCATGTGTTCGTTAGATATCTATACGTTCAACACGTAATCCATACGGTTGTGTCCGTTATGTATAAGGTCAATTCGTTATCCATACGGTGGAGTCCTTTTGGCACATGTTTAGTACGTGAATCTTGTGTACGTTATTTGTACGTTTAGGCTCTATATGGTGGTGCGTGACAGAGCTTTATTGTGTGACAGAGTAATTGGGGCTCAGCAACTATATATTCTCCCTAATTTGCTTACGATGTGTTATGTCTACATCGCTTTCTAATTGTAAAATATCGTCTCGCTAAAAAGTTATTGCCTATCTAAAATTTTGACAAAATTAGGAAAATTTAAGAAAAACGGTCTTCTTTTTATAGTTGATTGCCTTTTTTTTAACATGTGCTGTATAATAACTTCATGATACAAAACAAAAAATTATAACTGTGTTTAAATGTTTGTAAAAGTATTATGTAACCATTTGGGCAATTTTATAAATGATAATAATATTTGGTGAGATAGGCAGGAATAAAAAGTAAAATATATGCCCAACTGACAACGTTTTGTGAGATGTGAGAAATATAAAGCGGGATAGGCAATTGTATTCTCATTTTTCATTTTGTCGTTGTAGAACATGTTCAAAGTCTTATAATTCATTTATTATTTACTCACAGCAGATATCCCTTGCTCTAAATAGCTGATATGTTTACAAATCTAAATTTCGCACGGTAAAAATTAATTTCGCAAGGTAATAATTGAATCAGAGTGACGATATGTTATTTATGTATCAGTGTGTAGGGTACCTTTTTGCATCCAAATTCTTGTTTAGGGTATCTGGAAACAATATCAGGATCGTAGCTTATAGGATGTTTTAAAATAGTCAATTCAAGCGCATGACTACTACAAGTTCCACAGATGAGTGTCCTCCGGATAATATTCTTTCTTTCACAATTTTTATTTTTGTATGTGAAATTCAAGATAACACATTACACACGGGCCGTTGTACTTGTTTTGAGAAAGTTTTGATCAAGAATGTTTGGCAGATTTATTTATAAGCAGTATCTTGTTACGTTGACATATGATGGATGAGTGGACTTGAGGTAGGTCACCTTCCCATCTTTCTGTCTTTAGTTACCACCTTCGGTTGTAACTTAAGGCTACAGTCCCTAAATCGTCTCGTTCGACTGAATGACATTTTTACTGCAAGTTTTTACCTACTTACACATATCAGAATCACAATTTTTGGTGTACATATGATATATAGTCTCTGCTTTATACATAAATCTTTACTAGTGATTTCACGTCCATTATCAAGGTCAAAGTGACGTCAATAGATTACTTCGAAAAGTTGACGCCTTTTTCGCCAAAATTTCATGATGTTCGAACAATTCGATTGTTTTCAAATTTTGACAGATTGTAAAATTCATACTTCTTATTGAATTATAAATAATATTTTATAAATATTTGGCGTTGATTTTGAATAATAATGTAACAAACCGGCTTTGTTTTGCCTGAAAAACCGGACGTGAACTACGACTCTGAGATCGTCCTGTTTGAGCTGAGTATTGGCTCTTTTTAGTATTTACATTATCTACAGTTTGTCTGATATACGCATTCGAATATAATAATAATAAGAAGAAGAAAAATAATAATAAGAAAAAGAAGAAGAAGAAAAAGAAGAAGGAAGAGGAGGAGAAATGATGAATTTGTGACAAGTAGAACAATACGGCATTAAATGCTGTCTTGTAAAAAAATATCTGCAAACAAAAATAAATGAAGTTAGAATTTATGCGAGCGTGGCAGTAATGCTTGGAGTCACAGTAGTAACATGAATTCAGGTGAAATTTGTAACATACCGAGTAATATGACAATAATATATCCAAAAGTGCACTACCCTCATTTTAGTCATGTGGCCTGCCATATGTGCCAGCACTGTGGTCCTATTCTTTGCCCATCTGTGCAGGTATATTAAACATACAATGCATACCATTTAAGGGTACGAGGAATCCATCTGCTCAGGAAAATGAGAATCCTAACTATTTTTCAATCCTGAAAAGATAAATAGTTTCCACTGCCTTTACGGGGACTCGAACCATGGATTATGGCAGGAATTAGTCATGCATTACGAGGTATCTACCGCTGAGCTATCAAGGCAGCGTTAAGATTGTGAACTAAAATCTAAAACATAAACATTAGAATGCCGTATTTTTCTTTTGTTTACATAAACATTGCAATTTTTGCTTTATTGGAATGCTCAATTTGTAAGTAAATTATGCGAATGCGTATATCAGACAAAATGTAGATAATGTAGATACTTAAAACGGGCAATTCACAGCTCAAACAGGGCAAACGTCCGGATTTTCGGGCAAAACAACGCGGGTTTGTTACATTATCATTCAAAATCAACTCAGCATATTTATAAAATATTGTTTGTAATTCAATAAGAAGTATCAAGCCTACAATCTGTCGAAATTTGAAACCAGTCGAATTGATCGAACATCATGAAATTATGAGGTTTCGGCGAAAAAGGGTCTACTTTTCAAAGTAGTCTTTAGGCGTCATTTTGACCTTGATAATGGACGTAAAATCACAAGTAAAGTTCTATGTATAAACTAGAGACACTATTCAATATGTACGCAAAAAATTGTGATATTCTAATAGGTGTAAGTTGGTAAAAACTTGCAGTAAACATGACATTCAGCCGTGCGAGACGTTTTTAGGGACTGTAGCCTTAAGAGTCTGTTTTAATACTATTAAAATAAATACAAAATCTGAAAAAATGCACAAAATGCAGAAATAACGAGGTAGATGGATATTTGTGTTACGTAATATACATGTATATTTAAAAAATCGAAAACGTGCTTTTCAAAGTCAAGATTTACACACGTATGTCCAAAATATGTATAAGACAGTATCGCCACAAATTCTTTGCCTATATTGCACTATATCTCGTTTGTATATAGAAGGAGAATAATGTAAAGTATGTTAAGTACTTTGTCAATGAGTTTACATACAGTTTTGCACAAATATTTGTGCCCCGTCATATCGAATGGTACCATAAGGGTCCCATAATAAAAAAAATGATTTTTTTGGTCTCATCTAAAAGATTGTAAATTAAGCTTTAAATTAACACCTTGCTTTTAGTTATGGGATGTTCCATTGCAAAGATACATCCAAATTGGTAAAAGGCATCGGGCTGATTCAGAAAACTATAGTTCTGAGAAAAACGAAAATCTATAAAGTTGCTGTACTGGTGAAACTTGAATGGAGAAAGTATTTTTATCTCGGTTTTTAAAACATTTGTCTTAATGTTTTGGATGTTGAAACTTGATTGATAGGATAGAATACACTGCAAAGGTAATGTTTCTGATAAAATTGGACATTCGACTTTGGTAGTGATTTTTGACTATGCTCATCTTCAATGGCCCGTATTCCGTGATTTACTTGAGAGGTTGCGTTGTAAATCCGCGATCGCTATTTTCGACGGTAACCTTATTTCTATTCAAATGCAAATGAGCAGCTGTGAAAATAGCGTCAGCGGAACCCTTATTGAACTACATTTCAATTAGAGCTGTACGTAAAAATCAACTTATATTTTCACTTCGTGTATTTTTATACAATTAAAGTGTGTCACCTTGACTTACACACATGGTCTAACATAGTCCAGACATTAATTAATGCTTATCAAAACAACCGTTTCCTAATCAACATCCAGAAATTAAGAGCTTTAGTTTGCTCTTGTTCAAGCCAATTTCGGCTTCTGACTGCTTTTCTCATTGAATTGTATGGTACACAACTTAACGTGCAAGTACCTGTTGCGATTTCTCTCATAGAGAACGCAAACGTTAAATGTAGCGGTGAATATTACCGCTTACCTTGGAAATAGCGTAAAACAGCCCGATTTTCACGCTAAATTAACGTGGATATACATTAAATTGTTATTGCGCTTATACTGTGTTCTTATTTCTGGCAAAACTAATCGAATGGTAATGATTGGAACAAAAGAACTTCAGTTATTCACGCTCATTGATCACAACGGGTTACAAATTTATTTCATGGCTTCATGATTTCATTGCCACATACGTGCGCAGCACTAGGGACTAGAAATTATAAACTTCCACACACATTTGATTAAGTGGGTGTTATCCCATTATAAAGTATAGGGATATAAAGATAACTCATGCATATCTATAAATCAGTCCCTGACGCTAGCTTCCTAAATAGCGTCAGCGAATACCGTAGCGATAACCGTTATGCATTTTACTGTTGGGTTATCGCATACGGTAACCTTAACCTTATTTTCGCATCTTTCTACTATGTCGATCTTAACGTACCTTTAGATATAACGGGTCACATTTTTCCAACTGTGTTCAAACGAAGTTAAGCCCCATGTTATCACATTTTTCGATATTTCTTAAATGTCCAATGACCAATTAGGGCTAGTAGATATACACACTTAAAAATAGGTAGTAAAAAATTTGACTAGTTTCGGTGGTCATTTCAAAATAACCCTAAATGAAGTCAAATGTGGTTACTTTGACCCATTCAGAGTCATTTCTTATTGTATATGGTCATTTTTAAATAACCCCGGACTGTAGTCATACTGTCACTTTTTTTAACTATGTTCCTGAGTCATTTTCCTAATCGGGACAACGATTAAAGTAAATGACCCCTGAATGTAGTCATTTTTGACCAACAAATAGTTATTTTCAAAAGAGGTCATTTTGAAAAATAACCACGAATGTAGTCAATTTCAACTGCAATTTGGGTCAAATTTTTGACTAGACCTCTCGGGTCAAACTTAGTGCATTATAGTTGACCCTGACTTGTGGGTCAAAAATGTCTACAATCTGGTCATTATTGACTACCTATTTTAAGTGTGTACATACTATTGCTACATTTTGTAGTATTTTGACCACTGTGGAGAGAAAGTAGCGCATTTGTGAAGACAAAAAACATTGCTCTTTTTTGAAAAATGCAACAAAACAAAGTTAAAAAGCGATCATGGTAATGCTTTATTAGGATTCATTAATTGTTTAAGATTGTGTTTTCTTAAGTGTATGGATTATGAGGTTTGTTAGCAAATTCAAAGTATTACCATTATTAAAAGGAAGAATACATTATCCGTCAATCCTCCAAAGTTTTGAAACAAAATCGTATGACTGTTTGTTTTTCCCACTCATCCATCCACCTGTACGTACCTTTAAGAGAGTTTTAAAAATATTTTGCATTTTGTCAAACAGAAATCACAAAATGTCATAGCAGTCCTCGTAACATTCTTACTGAGATCAAGTTGGTTACTAGTTTTACTTCACGTAGTAGATGCATCTGCAACGTTTTACCGTCTGCAACAGTGTATTGCATTACGTTTAATCATAATGATTTGGTGCAAACAAAAAAGGAGCAATATTTAAAGTGTGTATGCGATGTAATTTTTGTAGTTTTGTATCATCGATTGATAAGGCGGCTTTTGGGCGTCACATGCTCTACAATTTGCTTGATCTACTATGGATATTTCGGATAAGATCCTATACAGACACATTAAAGGTTCATAATTAGATATTTTGGTGAAATGTGTGCACTTTATTATTTAACATTTTAACTGATAAAACGCTTAGCTGCTTGTGTTTATGTGTTATGATACTTACACTATTTGGGGATTACGTTTTTTGGGGTACGTTTCGACTGCATTTTTACAGATATTTCAAGGTTTTGTCAACATGATTGTATTATATCCATTGATGCTTAGTTTTGAAAATGCTTTTAACATTTTTATTGATATCATGGAAATCAAGCTTCACCTAACAAACGAGTAAAAGATTTGGCATCAAGGGCCCCAGTTTTATATAATACACATATTAACACGCCCCTGGGAAGATTAAGAAAAAGGACAGTGAAAAGGTACCCCTATAATATTCAAAGTCTTCCTATATATTTGCATTTGCT